>CAUJRU010002057.1:0-96030 GCA_963277665.1 Viscum album
GTAAAAAATGCAATAGTGAGGTTCATTTGATCTTCCACTTCTTCTTGATTCCAACATAAATCAAAACTTAGAAGTCCTTAGTGGTTAATTGTAATAATATCATACACTTGATCCATGAAACTAAATAAACTTTGATAACTCTACTTCTAATTAGTATGTATTTTTTTGAAGCCTAGGTAGGTCCCGAGCTAACAAGTCAACCACCTCTGGAGTATGAACCAATCATAATTCCCTTAATCTGGATAATCTCTTTAAGATTAAAAAACAAATAAATCTCCCCCAAATACCATTAGTTAAAATACCTCTCATTACCCCTTTTTTACAAGGGTAATTTTTTTTATGATTAATCCCTAAACTATCTTTTCAAATATCCATACTTCCCAATGATAAATATCAAACTACATGGGTATTGAATAAAATTCAAATTGGAAACATATAAATCCTCATTGAGGTTCAAACCTAGAATACTCAAATAAAACCTATTCTATCTGAGCTATATTCTCATTAGGGTTTAATTTTTCTAGGGAATAAATCCTCCTAAGTGGTTTCCTATTGAAAAATCAGTATAAGACCCACACTTAAATTTGACTAGGTAACTTTTTCCTAGACATCCTTGAAAGATGATTCTAAACTGTAAATATGGGCCTTTATCATATGGCCTTAAAAAGAATGATGTGCCACATTAAGGAGAACCAATATAAGTGAATTCTAATTAATTTCTGGATGGTATTTTAGAAGCCCATTTAAGGGATCATTCCCAACAACAAGACATCTCCCATATCTCGGGATGATGATAAATTCCAGAGTGACATTCATCTTCTTAAATGACAATAAATTCCAGAGTGCCCCACTTTGTTTCTATAAAACCAACAGAGTCATAGTATTAACCAGTGAATCTGAAATTAGTATATTATAGGATTCTATAGATGGATATCTTCATATACATATAGATATATGCATTGATAAAGAACATTAGATACATACATATGATTCTAATTTCCATGTGTATTAATGATTGATTTCCAAATCATCGGAAATACATTTCAATCTTATGAATTAATAAAGGATTCATGAACATATAAAAAAAATATGAGAGAGTCCCATAGTATGAAATAATTCCACTAAAAAGGGTTTTATGAGACTTCATTACCATCCTATGAAATAATGTGAGTTCTTAAGAATTGTAAGTGAAAATCCATAATAATTGCCTGCATTTGGAATGCGTGACCTTTTGGATAGAGAATAATTGGGTGTTTCTTTTCCCATTTTTTGAGAGGGAAAAATGGTGAATCTGATGTGAATAACATAACTATGGAATTTATTTCAAAAAAATAAAATGGGTGTTTTGGTCAGTCACAATAAGATCATTATGTATCCAAATAACGTCCCATTTCCAGATCAAAGAAAATGTTGAACTCAATGTGAATCCATAAACAATATGGTAGTATCTCTTATTTTTTAGTCTCCCCTACCTCTCAAAGATGACAAGGGACAATAACTTCAATCAATCACTCAGATGTTCACTCAAATGGTATGTTTATTTTACAATGTTTACTAATTATATTTTTCATATATATACAAGAATTCATTTCCTGAAATCCCTTCTGTCCAATGGACTCCTTCATGTTTTCACCAACGAATTCCATGATTACTACTCAAGCATGACCCTCATCCGCGCGAAGGAAACCATCACCATCCTAGAATCTTCAGTGATGGGTCTCAAAATCGTATTTTGGGTGTATCATCCAAAAAATATGACCCTGACCTTGGAGGATTCTCCAAAATTCCTTCAGTGTATGACGAAACCTCAATCGTATGTTTACTGATTTTCGGTGGTCCTAACGAAGATGGTGTCTAACCCCATATTCAACTATTTTGGGAGCTTATCCCAAGATTAAAAGAACAATTACCTACCATATTTCATGTAGGAAGATCATATGGACACCTTAAAACTCATCCAGGAGAAATAGTGTTCCATCTAATGGGATCCTACAAACAATCACCACTGTCAACGTAGTGTGGAAGTCAACCATCAACATGATGAGGGTGTTTTACTCAACCGACCAGCCTAGGTCCTTCGATCCAAGGCATAAAATACATCCCTTAGGGGAAAACCGATAAATAAGGAGAATATTCACAAATTTTACCCCTTCATAGAATCCCACAAACCCAGTTTAGTGTACAATAGTGAGTGGGAACATAGACCCATATGTCCTCATTCACCCATTTAGAAAATGCATCTGGCATCATTCAAATAAGACTGATAACCAAGCATGGTTTCATGGTGCAAGGAAGAACACATACCTACCTTCACCCACTAATCCTGATATCAGACACTTCTATTTTCACGACCCGTCCTCGGGGCCCATGCGATGACTACCCTGAGCCCGACTTCCATAGGCCAGGGGCTGGTGACTAGTACCAAAGGCGTAAATCCCGATAACAGGGAAGGAATTTCCTTTATAAAAGTAAACAAAACACTACAGAGTACAAGAATAAGTAAAACAATAAGTAAAAATAGAAGTGCTGAAAGGTAAATGGGCCAGAATACAAACCCAAATGAATGTACAACTAAAATTGAACAAATTACAACAGAAAAAGACAACAGATGGAAAAAAGGAAGCAGCTCCTGGGTTGTCCTCCTCAGATCCTACCTGAAGGGTAGGTACAGATGGTGCAGCTCCTAGATCGTCCACCACGGATCCTACTTGAAGGGTAGATACAGATAGCCTCCTCAAAGCTCTCGCCCGTCAACCTCCTCCGTGTGTCGTCTCGTCGTGTAGTCCACCTCCGGGTATTGACTTATCGTGTAGTCCACCTCCAGGTACCGTCCAGTCCTCGAACACTCGGCCTCCATTAGCACTGCCCGTCGTCTGCAACCAACACAACGAGGTGTAGGAATAGCCCATGCAGGGGTGAGTATAATGATACTCAGTAGGGACCCTGAGACCCTCAAGGTCTCACTAAATCCAACATGGATAACCACAAAGAAGATCTAAAGAGATAAACTCTACTTAGGTATATGGCCATGCATATACCTAAGTTATCAAGTAACCCATCTCAATCATGAGGAAAACACCAAGATCATGAAATTAACAGATAACCACTACCCAGGTATATGCCCATACATATACCTAAGTTATCAACTGGCCCATCTCAATCATGAGGTAAACACAAAGGTCAAAAGTCTCAGCTCAAACCAAGATTTTCATTATCAAAACTGTAACTGCTGAAGAGCCCCATATCTGGAGTGTACAGTGGTCCTTTCATGACTCTGAGGTACTACTCACTACCCTATGACTGCTGAGGTACTCCTCCTGTCGAGTACCGCGGTTCAGCCACCCAAACACAGTAGTGCTTCCCACCGGGTTATGCCACCCAAACACAGTAGTGCACACCCCCTAGTAGCCTGCTGAGGTACTCTCCGGACGAGTACCACGGGTCTGCACTGTCACACAGGTAGTGCTCCGTCGGCCATGGGTCTGCACCCAAACATGGTATTTCTCCATCAACTGGGCTAGTCGACTCACTCCAAGTCGAGTTGGTCAAGCGGTCGTCAGGTCACAGTCGGCTACACGGTCTCTGTACTCCGCGCGCTCGTCTCTGGGAGGGTCCGCTCCACGAGCTATAGGTCGATAATCCAAGTATCTCAAAGTCCCACGAAGAAGTATCTCAATGGACCGCCTCGTCATAGGGGTCTCAACGCAACAGATGGCGCGTCAATCGGACGCCCAGTCTGTGAGTTATTAGCCTTTTCGTCCCAGGGGACCGGTTGGTTTCGTGAGCGAACCAACCCGGACGTATCTCAACTATACCTCTAACTCTAATAGGGTATACTCATAGGGACAGTTTCTCAACATGATCACCAACGTCGCTGACGGTTCGTCAAACAGACGTCCATTCTGAAAGATAACAACTTTTCCTTTACAAGGGCCTGATTGTATTTCGGGTACAATCCAACCCGACCACTATCCAAAAGCAACCAAAATTCGGGAGAAGAATACCAAGAGTTCCGTCTCATCAAGAAGAATTTAACGAGACAGACGACGCGTCAATCGGACGCCCGGTCTGTGAGTTATTGTCTTTTTCATTCCAGGGGCCCGGTTTGTTTCATGAGCGAACCAACCCAACTGCACTCCGACGACATCCAAAACTCAAGCGGAGTAAGCCAAAAGATCCGTCTCACTTAGAGGAATCCATCAAAGTTGACGACACGTCAATCGGACGTCCGGAACTCAAGATATAAGCATTTCCTCTCCGAGGGCCCGGTTAGTTTCGTATCCGAACCAACCCGGCTGAACCCAAAGTATTCTGAAACCTTGAGTGCGATATACCGAAACGACCGCCTCGTTCCAGGTATCGCTACGCAACTGACGGTGCATCGATCGGCGGTCCGTAGCCCAAGATATTGGTAAAAGACCAAAGAGGGTCCTAAAACGGGGGGTCTGGGCCCGGACCGACCCGGCCCGGCCCGGCCGGCTCGGTTCGGCCCGACCAGCCAGCCGCGGCTCGGCCAGCGCGGCTGGGTCGAATCCACGGGCGGGGTGCACGGATTCCCCCCCCCCACCACCACTGATTGAAGCTGGCGGCGAACCGTCGCCGCCAGCGTTCTGGCTGTGCGCTGCCACCGCCTTCCGCGGACCACCGGACGCGCTTCGGTGGTCCGTTTCTCCTGCCGTTTTTTCCAACGGTCCTCCCGGGACCAGACCTTCACTGCAAAGGGATTCCAACGCCATAGGGGTCTGCTTCGTCGTCGTCCGTTGATCTGCATATCGCTAAACAAGCTGCAGAGGGTCGTCGGGCCGTGTTTGTTCGGCCCGCGTCCTCCGCGTTAGGTGTTATCAATTGGAAAATAATAAACACATGATTTAAATCATTGACGAGGGTATAATTTATCCAAAATAAATTATACGAACACCTTGCAATAAAATACCCACGCACGAGAGTTTAAAATAGAATGCGCAGTGTGACTGTTACACCCCAGGTAAATAAAGAATATGACATTTTCATATTTATCCATCTTTGTGAATAAAATATCAATATGAATTTAAAGGGGACACTATGCTCGATGGCGTACCCAACACACAACAACGATTTTGTGTAAATTTTTGGTATCTTTCCGATAAAGTTCAATTTTTAATGAATAGTGTAAAATGTTGTATTTTAATTCAAAACCTCTTTTTAATATAATTTATTTATATGATTAGATTTTCTTTTTAATTGGTTTTAAAGTGAAATTATAATATATTTTTACCATTAAATCCAATAGTGGTTGTTGGAATTAATTTCACTTTGAAATCAGACTTAAACTAGTGTCAATATTTTGATACTTATTGTTTCATAAAAACACACTATTTGTCATGACAGTGGGAATAAATTATTAAATTAATTAATGTGACTTATATGTTTTGAATTTTGTAAAATAGGCTTCATTTTGGAATTCGGAATATCAAATATATCTTAGGTTGAATTTTTGGTAATTTTCTGAAAAACATCAATTTTTGATGAATAGTGAAACCACTAAGTGGTACTTATAAAAACTGATTTTCTGTTAAAATGAAATTTTTCCACCTTTGTGTTTTGAATTTCAAAAATCCGACATACATGGTTGTCATTAAGAAGTAAAATGTGGTTCAATGGGATTAAAATAATTTTTTGGTGAATAGTAACTTATTATGTTTTTAACCGCGATTAGAGGTAATTAGTGTAGTTTTAGGTAAAAATAATATTTTAATAATATGAAATGAAATTGACACATGTCCTAACCTCATTGGATTTGTCATGGCGGACCAAGACAATCCATGGGTCAACTTGGGGACCCCATGGAGCCACTTTGGTTGGGAAATGACATAAATAACTTTTTATTTAATGTTAAAGTAAAAATGACACACACATGAGAAGTTTTACTAAAAAAATTTACATGGGGTTATACAAGTCAGAGTTTTGACTATAAATATTCATTGGAAATCTCAAAATATTTCCTAAATAATAGTATTTTGTTTATAATTTTTAGACGTTAAAGAAATTAAATTATTTATTACATCATGGTGATGCAGCGATGACCTCATTATTTAACGATTTAAATGAAATGGAAAGATAATGTAATATCTAAGGCCTACACATGTCCAAAACATATTGGATGAGTGGATTTCGAACCCTTATCACCTTATCCTCGAAATACTTCAATGTGGGACCTCTTAAATCCGAATACCATTTTGAAATAAAGTTACTTTTCTTCACTTTCCAAGAGGGCCTCTCCTCTCCTCTTATAAAAGGCCCCCACCTCAACCTCTTTACCCACACGCCCAAAGCCTTTGGCTTGGCCAAACCCTACCAATGTTGTCTCTCCACTTCCCTCTCTTACTCCTTGAATCCTCACTTTGGGGAGAATTCTTCCCAAGGAAGCTTTTGAGATCAAACCAAGGAGAGTTACCCGATTTTAAGGTAATGTCTTCTTTTGAGTCCTTTTGTTTTATTTTGCTTCTCCAACCCCCTAAACTCTTTTTATTCTTTTCTTTTGTAAAAACTACAGTATCCTAAATATACTAGGTTTTTGTTATAATAAGGATTAGAGCTACACTTACACACACCTACATCTAATGGTTAAAGAACATACTGTTTCCGTGGATGGCGAATTTCTGCCTCACGAAATGATGATTGTTCAACACTCATATAACACCTTCAAAGGAGGCCATTAAGATGTCACTATATTTATATATGATATATAATATGTTTATTGTTTACTTAAGCTTATGTATTTTTCATTTTTTGTCTTAACTTTATGGCTTCCATTATGGGTATATGCGATATCTTCATTTTAGGAAGTGCGGACTACCGCCCCCTCAAAGTGATGAGATTCGTTAATGCCATATGTGGGACATATGAAAGATGGATTTAATGTTATTATATATGATGTTATACTTGAATTATTATATTTCTCTATATCATTATTATTTCTTTCCATTAAAGTATTAGATATAAATGAAAGTAGCGTTAATGCGCACGTACAGCTTACCGTCTCCATGAACGGTGCATTTCATTTCTTATCCCCAAATGTAATGTACTATTATAAATACATGTATATAATGGATATATATGATGAATGATACATCTAAATGATTAATATAATTCTGGAATTAAAATATACATACCTCTCATTTAGTTTTAATTCCATTAATATGACAAAGAAATGAAAGTAGCGTTCATGCGTACGTACGGCTTACCGTCTCCATGAACGGGGCATTTCATTTCATACCTCTAAATGATTATGTGATATTATAAATACATGTATATTATAGTTATGTATGATATATTTGATATCCAAATCAGGAATGTCATTCTTGATATAAAGAATATAACGACCCATACTTTACATACATTGTTAATACGTCAAAATTGAAGCATACTTATTACAACATATAACAAAACCACGAAAGGACCGTATAGGAATAGTGTCTTTAAGAACTGGGAAACAAAAATAACTGGTTCATAATGTGTCTACATTGTCTCCCATTTATTTCATCATATCTATAGTCCCTTTTGGCATATATTACTTAATAACCTTCTTCCTGATCTGGGGAACGAAAACATACAAAAGGGTGAGCTCAAATGCTCAATAAGGGTAAACAAAAGAAATATCAGTCACATCGTATACATAAGCACATATCTTTTGGAAATCTTAACCTGCAAAAGAGATCATAATTTCATAACATGGGATAAATCATGGCAGTGAAATGTAATGACAATAATCATAATTTAAAACATGAAACTTTGTGGCATACACACATAATCATAGAGAATCATTTCTTGTTAGTCAAGACTCATTGCCAAGACTATCTTAGTGGACAAAGTCCCTTTCTGAACCGAGTCACCCTCGTTTCAGTCCTGCTTCACTGAACCGGTATAACTTTCCATTCCAGCCATGTCTATCTCATGAGATATAAAATCTTTACCCAATGCATTGGAGGGAGATATAGGTCCCACCCATATCATAATGATACCATTCTTATGTGTGCCACAAAATCATAAACCATAAATCATTGCATAACCCATGTAATAAAAATGGGAATCTTAAACATCATGACATCATAAATCAATTCATATACGATAAAGGAATTCATAAAAATAATTCCATCAAAACATAATCAAATCAATGTAATAATAGGGATAAAAATAGATCTCTTTATTATCTTAGATGGAAAATAATTTTTATATAACAATTGAACTTCATTCTTGAGGAAAATATCCTTTCTACTTCAAAAACACTTTTCCTTTCTTAAGATGTCGTAAAATTATAAACTAAAAGAAGTTGATTAAAAATAAACTTGAAAACTTGTAAAGGAAGCTTCTTGGAAATAATGTTTTAAAAATCCATTCATTCCGTATAAGTTAAAAAAAACATCCTTCTCGTACTTTTTCCAGAAAAGTCAAAAAGTACCTCGTACGAAAAACGACAAAAGATTCCTTTCATATCTTTTACTAAAAACTCACAAAAGGCTAAAATTGGATTTAAACAATTTTAGGTGGATGGAAATAATATTAAATATTGAGGAAACATGGATGTGGATGATAAAATACACCCCAGTAAATACCAAAGTATAAAAAATCTCGGATAAAAATGAGATTGTGATATTTCCCTTATCTTAGGTATGATTTTATTTGTAAGTTTCTGAACCTCCTCTTCTTTGATGTTCTTCTTTGAGACCTCCTTTTAGGGCACTAAAATGGGTCTTTGAAGAAGACCAAAACCACTAGGATGTTTCTAGGGAAGTGGAGAGGAGGAATTGGCAGGGTTTGGCCGAGCTAGAAGGCTCAAAGTGGTGTGAGGAAAAGGGGGAGGAGGTGCCCTTTTATAAGGGAGGAGAGGGGCACCTTTGGGAAAACTAAAAATATTATTTTATTATAAAGTCAAGTTTGGTTTTTTATAGCTCCAAATTGGTATATTTAGAAGATAAGGTGGGGATGGGTATAAATACTCTCATCCAATAGAATTTAGACAAGTTTAGGTTCCTATATTAACCTTATCATTTAGATTTAACATTAAGTTAAATAAGTTTACTTTTACCGTGTCTTCTTGTGTTCTTATAATATAAGGTTAATAAACCTACTATAAGAACCCAAACGAACCCCAAGTTGTTTATTATTAATATATATAACCTTATCTAAGTCCTTTGGCCGAACCTTAGATTTTTAGGAATAAAATTACAATTACTAATATAATATTTGATTTAAAAACTATTTTATGTCAATTTTGACACTATTTAGTATTTGATTTTTGTGAAAATCATAACAGAGTGATTAGTTTGCAAAAAGTAAATTAAATCAATACTAACATGTCATATTAAGCTATTAAATTAGTGTAATTCATAAAAAGTCTCAAATTATATTTATTTGGGTATTTATAACATCAATTATGTCAATATTTCATTAATAAGATAATTTCTTCATCATCATTGTGTCATAAATAAATTAAATTATATAATGTCTAAAAATTACAAATAAAATACCATTATGTAGGAAATCATTTTAGCTTTCTAATGAAAATTTATAGTCTAATTTATCTTATGTATAACCCCATATTTAAAATGATTTAGTTATTAAACTTTGATTTTAACTATTTTAACCCTTCTTTAAATAAATTAATAATAAATGTCCTAATCTAATCCAAGTGGGCCTAAATGGTCATATTTTATTCCTAAGTTTGTTTTTGGTCGAATTACATTTGTCAAATAGAATTAGGACATGTTTTAGGGTAATAATAATATCATATTTACCCTTAATTACCCTATTTACTTTTAACCGTGGTAAAAAAAGTAAAAAGTTACTATTCACCAAAAAATTATTTTCATCTCATTGAACAACATTTTACTTACTGACATCAACCGTGTCTCTCGGAATTTTGAAATTCCACTCACAGAAGCGGTAAAATTAAGTTTTATGAAAAATTCAGTTTTTTAACTACCATTTAGTGGTTTCACTATTCATCAAAAATTGAATGTTTCCAGAAAAATACAAAAATTTCACCCTAGGCTAATTTCGATATTCCGAATCCAAAAATGAAGTCCATTTCGAAAAATATAATTTATAAAATTTCAAAAAGTGGTTATTACTATTCATAACAGCTAGTTTTAATAATATTTTAATAGCAAGTCGTTGTTTAGTGAAACTCGGTATTGCGTACGACGCAAGCTATCGAGGAAGGTCGCGATTTCATGTAAAGCAATCCAAGCAAGTGTTGTGAAGAAAAAGATTCCTTTGATGATTAATATAACATAAAAGTCTCGGGTGTTACATTCTACCCCCCTTAAAATGAATTTCGCCCTCGAAATTCGTCACTTTGTAACAAAAAGATGAGGATACTTCTCCCTCACCATATCCTCAAGATCCCATGTAGCTTCTTTTAATTGGTGGTTCCTCCATAAAACTTTCACCAATCGGGTGGTCTTGTTTCGTAGGACTTTTTCGCTACGATCCAGAATCTCTATCGGTTGTTCTTCGTAAGAAAGATCTTGCTCCAGCGGTACAACTTCTGAGCTGAGTACATATGAAGGATCAGGTATGTACTTTCTCAGGAGAGATACATGGAACGCATCCTGAACTTGAGAGAGATTCGGTGGAAGCGCCAATCAGTAAGCTACCTTCCCAACACGATCCAGTATTTCGAAAGGACCGATATATCTAGGGCTCAACTTCCCCTTCTTTCCAAATCTCATAACCCTCTTCCAGGGAGATATTCGTAAGTACACTTTATCACCCACTTCAAACTCTAGGTCTTTTCTTCAGTTTTCGGCATAACTTTTCTGTCGACTCTGAGCTGCTCTAACGTGTTGTTGAATAGATCTAACCATTTCTTCCATTTCATCAACTAGATCAGGTCCTAATAGCTTTCTTTCCCCAACTTCATCCCAGCAAGTTGGAGTCTTGCATTTCATTCCATAGAGAGCTTCATAAGGAGCCATCTGAATACTGGAGTGAAAGCTATTATTATAAGAAAATTCCACCAAAGGTAGGTGTTGATCCCAACCAACTTTGAAATCCATAGAGCAAGCTCTGAACATATCTTCTAGAGTTTGAATTTTTCTCTCAGACTGACCGTCTGTCTGAGGATGATAAGTAGTGTTGAAACTCAACTCTGTATCCAGAGTATGCTGAAGACTTCGCCAGAACTTCGAGGTAAATCTCGGATCCCGATTAGATATAATAGAAAGTGGTAATCCATGCAATATTACCACTTCCTTTATATATATCCGGGAAAGCTGATCCAGAGATAAATCCTCTCTAATAGCAATGAAGTGTGCAGACTTTGTAAGACGATCAAATATGACCCAGATAGCATTATTGCCTTTGGATGTTTTAGGAAGACCTGTGACAAAGTCCATAGTGATGTTTCCCCATTTCCATTCGGGTATGGGTAATGGTTATAACATCCCCTTAGACTTCTATCTCTCAGCTTTAACTTTTTGACAAACCAAGCATCGAGAGACATATTCAGCAACATCTCTTTTCATGCCATCCCACCAAGAAGTACTCTTTCAGGTCCCTATACATCTTCGTGCTTCCAGGATGAATAGATAATGAAGAACTATGAGCCTCATCCAGCAGCTCCTTCTTTAATTCCGGGATGGGAGGAAGACAAACCCGATTCCTGAACTTTATTATCCCATCACAATCAAGGATGAATTGAGGAACATTTCTCACCTTCTTTTGTAACTCGACATCTTCTTTCTGTGCCTCTTTAATCTTCACATGTATAGATGGTTGAACATTCATTTGAGAAAGATAAGAATTTTCCCCTTCCATTATAATTCCATGATCCATCCTGTGTAAATCCATAAATATTGGATCTTTTTTGATCCTCATCATGGATAAACTAGCATGGTCTTGTCGAATTAATGCATCTGCCATGTTGTTTGCTTTCCCGGGGTGGTAATGGATTAAGCAGTCGTAATCCTTAATCAGCTCCAACCATCTTCTTTGATGCATATTCAGCTCTTTTTTGGTGAAAATATACTTTAAACTTTTATGATCAGTATAAATATCACACCTTTCACCATAAAGGTAATGCCTCCAAATATTTATTGCAAAGATTATCGAAGCTAACTCCAAATCATGTGTTGGGTAATTTTGCTAATGGATTTTCAACTGTCGTGAGGCATAAGCTATCACCATATCATTTTGCATAAGAACACACCCCAATCTCTTCTTGTATGCATCACTATAGATCACAAACCTTTCTCCACTACAAGGCAGTGTGAGCACAGGTGCACTGGATAACCTTCTTTTCAACTCCTTGAAATTCTCCTCACATTCCTCCGTCCATACAAACTTAACTCCTTTCCGAGTCAACTTGGTGAGTGGATTAGATAATCGTGAAAAATCATTCACAAAACGTCGATAATATCCAACCAAACCAAGAAAACTTCGGATCTAAGTTACTATTGTTGGTCTCGAACATCTTTCGATAACCTCTATTTTTGCTGGATCCACAGATATCCCCTCTATTGAGATTATGTGATCCAAAAATGCACCTTTTTGAAGCCAAAATTCACACTTGGTAAATTTGGCATAAAGATTCTCCTTTCTCAGGGTCTTCAATATAATTCTCAAGCGATCTTCTTGTTCTTCCTTGCTCTTTTAATAGACAAGAATATCGTCTATAAAGACTACCACAAATTGATAATGATAGTCTCTAAAGACTCTATTCATCAGATCCATGAAGATAGCAGGGGAATTAGTAATACCAAATGGCATCACTATAAATTCATAGTGTCCATACCTTGTACGAAAAGTCATATTTAGTATATCCTCCCTTTTGACCCTTAATCTATGATACCCTGAAGGAAGATCAATCTTGGAAAAGTATTGAGCTCCTCGTAGTTGGTCAAATAAGTCATCAATGCGTGGGAGAGGATATTTGTTCATGATAGTGATCTTGTTAAGTTCTCGATAATCAATGTAGAGTCTCATTGATCCATCTTTATTCTTGACAAATAGAACAGGTGCTCCCCAAGGTGACGCACTAGGGCATATGAATCCCTTATCAAGATTCTATTGGAGTTTCTTCTTCAATTCCTTCAACTCAATTGGGGTCATTCTATAAGGTGTCTTTGAAATAGGCAAAGCACCCGGTACGAGTTCTATTGAAAACTCAACTTCACGATTCGGTGGAAGACCCAGTAATTCTTCCGGAAAGACATCATCAAACTCTCATACAATGGGCATATTCATAATCGTGAGTTTCTCACCAACCATTTGAGATAAATAACCTTCATTTAGTGGAATCAATACAAATAAAATGGAAGAAATTTCCACTTGAAGTTTATGTCCATCCTTGCATTGATAGACGATCATAGATTGATCTGGAATATGAAATGTCACTTCCCTTATTTGGAAATTGATATGAGCTCCATATAAAGAAATCCAATCCATGCCAAGAATCACATCAAATTCCACTATAGGAAGGATCACAAGATTTGCAGGAAGCACTTTCCCACAAACTTCGATCGGAGAAAATTATAAACTTTTGATGTGACTGTTGTGCCATTAGGTGTTGTCACAGCTAACTCAACATCTGATTGTTGAGGTAATACGGTGATACCCTTAGAAAATTCTTCATAAATAAAAAAGTGGGTGGATCCAGAATCAAATAAAACATTTGCTACTTTAGAGTGGATGGTAAGTGTACCTTTCACCACATCGTTATCGTGCTCCACATCGCTGATAGAAATTGCATGTGACTTTCCTTTGTCTTTAGCCTTAAGAGTTTGCTGACGTCGACCAAAATCTTCAACCCTTGGATTAGGGCATTTATTGGCATAATGACCCATCTCCTCGCACTTGAAACATTGAAGTGTAGTAGGTTCATTCTGTGTATCCCTTCCTTTGTTTGCATCATTAGACATCTTCTTCCCATCATCGCGGCATTCAAATGCCCGATGACCTTCCTTTACACATTTGAAACATTTACTTGTCCCTTTAAGAAAACTCCCTCCATGTTTCTTTCCACACTTTGAGCATAAGGGAAAGCTCATCTTCTTTTCAGTGTGCTCTTTAGATTTTCCGTTGAATTCCATTTTGCACTTCTTATCAAACCCATATGAATGATGGGTTACTACAATCTTCATCTCGACTTTGAGAGCACATCTAACGATTTCCTCGGAGCTATTGAATTCCCTTATGGATAACGCCCTTCGAAGACTTTGTTTTAATCCACTAAAGAATTGATAGATCTTACTCTCAGGTTGGATAATAATGCCAGAAGCGTACCTTGCAAGTCTTGTAAAATTTGATTCATAGGTACCAACAGATTCAACATCCTTTTGCTTCAGGTCAAGAAACTCTTTCTCCATATTTTTTCAAAGAATACGAGGGAAGTACTTACTGAAAAATAAGTTCTTGAACTCATCCCATTCCATGGAGTCAATTTCATCCCTTTTCCTCGTATTCTTAATAAGATTCCACCATTGATCAGCATCTCCTTCCAAACGATACACTGCTAGGATGACTTTATCATGTTCAGAACATTGAAGAACTAAAAATATCTTTTCAGTAGTACTAATCCATTGTTCAGCAACTAATGGATCAGTAGACCCGCTGAAAGAAGGTGGACGCTTCCTCATGAAGGATTCAACAGAATGTTGCTCCTTCCTTTGCTCGTTGGAAGTCCTGCATGATTCATAGCTTGATAAAGTTGTGTGAGCCTGGCTACAAGATTTTGAATTCCAGCTCCCATAACGTTTGTTTGCTCAGGGGGACAATCATTTCATTTCCAGTTGCATTCCGCATTAAAACGATTCCTTCGGGTTCCATCCATTGACTAAAACCAAGAAGAATAGTGTGAGCAACACTAATTATAATAGGAAAACCACATACTCAAGAAGAAAATTTCACACTTAAGGTTTTATCCTAGGTTATTCATGGCCATTTCTAAAACACTAAGATTGTGTTCTATGCTTAGACTTATCCATAGGGTTAATACTATGGATTTCTCATCCTAGTTTCCAAATGTTGACTGTACCTTTCCTTTGATACCAACTATAATGACCCATACTTTACATACATTGTTAATACTTCAAAATTGAAGAATACTTATTACAACATATAAAAAAACCACGAAAGGACCATATAGGTATCGTGTCTTTAGAAACTGGGAAACATAAACAACTGTTTCATAAAGCTTCTACACTGTCTCCCATTTATTTCATCATATCTATAGTCCCTTTTGGCATATCTTACTTAATAACCTTCTTCCTGACCTCGGGAAAGAAAACATACAATAGGGTGAGCTAAAATGCTCAGTAAGGGTAAACAAAAGAAATATCAATCACATCGTATACATAAGCACATAACTTTTGGAAATCTTAACCTACAAAAGAGATCATAATATCACAACATGGGATAAATAATGGCAGTTAAATGTAATCACAATAATCATAACTTAAAAAATGAAACTTTGTGGCATACACACATAATCGTAGAGAATCATTTCTTTTTATTCAAGACTCATTTCCAAGACTATCTTAGTGGACAAAGTCCCTTTATGAACCGAGTCACCCTCGTTTCAGTCCTGTTTCACTGAACCGGTATAACCTACCGTTCCAGCCATGTCTATCTCATGAGGTATAAAATCTTTACCCAATGAATTGGAGGGAGATATAGGTCCCACCCTTCTCATAATGATACCATTCTTATGTGTGACACAAAATCATAAACCATACATCATTTCATAACCCATGTAATAAAAATGGGAATCTTAAACATCATGACATCATAAAACAATTCATATACGATAAAGGAATTCATAAAAATAATTCCATCACAACATAATCAAATCAATTCAATAATAGGGATAAAAACAGAACCCTTTATTATCTTAGATGGAAAATAATTTTGATATAACAATTGAACTCCATTCTTGAGGAAAATATCCTTTCTACTTCAAAACCACTTTTCCTTTCTTAACATGGCGTAAAATTATAAACTAAAATAAGTTGATTAAAAATAAATTTGAAAACATGTAAAGAAACATTCCTTGAAATAATGTTTTAATAATCCATTCATGCCGTATAAGTTAAAAAAACATCCTTCTCGTATTTTTTTTGGAAAATTCAAAAAGAATCTCGTACGAAAAACGACAAAAGATTCCTTTCATATCTTTTACCAAAAACTCACCGAAGGGTAAAATTGGATTTAAACAATTTTAGGTGGATGGAAATAATATTAGATATCAAGGAAACATGGATGTGGATTGTAACACCTGAGACTTTTATGTTATATAAATCATCAAAGGAATCTTTTTCTATACAACACTTGCTTGGCTTGCTTTACACGCAATCGCGACCTTCCTCGATAGCTTGCGTCGTACGCAATACCGAGTTTCACTAAACAACATTATGCTAGCCGTTATGAATAGTAATAACCACTTTTTGGAATTTTATAAATTTTATTTTTCAAAATGGACTTCATTTTTGGACTCAGAATATCGAAATTAGCCTAGGGTGAAATTTTGGTATTTTTCTGAAAACTTTCAATTTTTGATGAATAGTGAAACCACTAAGTGGTAGGTTAAAAACTGAATTTTGCATAAAACTTAATTTTACCGCTTCTGTGATTGGAATTTCGAAAATCCGAGAGACACGGTTAATATCAAGGACTAAAATGTGGTTCAATGAGATGAAAATAATTTTTTGGTGAATAGTAACTTTTTACTTTTTTTACCGCGGTTAATAGTAAATAGGGTAACTAAGGGTAAATATGATATTAATATTACCCTAACACATGTCCTAATTCTATTGGACAAGTGTAATTCGACCAAAAACAAACTTAGGAATAAAATATGACCATTTAGGCCCACTTGGATTAGATTAGGACATTTATTATTAATTTATTTAAAGAAGGGTTAAAATAGTTAAAATCAAAGTTTAATAAGTAAATCATTTTTAATATGGGGTTATACATAAGATAAATTCAATTTTAAATATTCATTAGAAAGCTAAAAAGATTTCCTACATGATGATATTTTATTTGTAATTTTTAGACATCAAATAATGTAATTTATTTATGACACAAAGATGATGCAGTAATTATCTTATTAATGAAATATTGACATAATTGATGTTATAAACACCAAAATAAATGTAATTTGAGACTTTTTATGAATTCAACTAATTTTATAGGTTACTATGATATATTAATGTTGATTTAATCAACTTGGTTCGAACATATAATTCTTTTATGACTTTCACAAAAATCATATATCAAATAGTGTCAAAATTGACACAAAATAGTTTTTAAATCAAATATTATATTATTAATTGTTATTTTATTCCTAAAAATCTAAGGTTCGGCCAAATGACTTAGATAAGGATATATATTTTAATAATAAACAATTTGGGGTTCGTTTGGCATGTTATAGTAAGTGTATTAACCATATAGTGAAACAAAACAAAAAGACATGGTAAAAGTTAAATTATTTAACTTAGAGTTAAATCTAATTGATAAGGTTAAAATAATACCCTAAACTTGTCTAAATCCTATTGGTTGATAGGATTTCGACCCTTACCCACTTTATCTTCGAAATAAGACCCTTTGGAACCATTATAAACCGATTTTGACTTTAATATAAAATAATATTTTGAGATATTCCTAAGGTGCCCCTCTCCTCCCTTATAAAAGGACACCTCCTCCCCCTCCTCCTCACACCAAATTGAGCACTCAAGATCGGCCAACCCCTGCCATTTTCTCCTCTCCACTTCCCTAGAATAATACTAGAGGTCCTGGTCTTCTCCAAAGACCAATCTTAGTTCCTTAAGTGGAGGATTCAAAGAGGCGTTCCAAAGAAGAGGTAATATCCATTACCGATCTTTTCAATTTCTTTCTTCTTCAACTTCTTCTTCTTTAGTTGTTTCATGATAAAGTAATAACATCAGTATTACTTACAAACTGATATGTTATTATAAATATGAAACAACCCTAATTCACCTTCTATCCATCCTACGGAAAAATGAAATCACCGCGCGTGTGTACGTACGGAATACCGTCTCCACGCCGTGGTGTAATCTATTTTCCACAATCATCTTACAAGGATGGGTATAATGGTGTAATAAGTAACTATATATGATTATTATGAATTAATATTGATACTGAAATAATATATATATATACTCCAATACAATTCCACGATCATAGGAACGATATCATCACTCGTGCGTACGTACGGAATACCGTCTCCACGATGTGATGCGGCTCGTTCTACATGATCTTCATTTCATAATGATTATATAAATGAATTGAATTAATGAATATGGTATATACTACACTAATACCATTCTGTAAATGAATTATCTATAACCTAAAGATAAGAATAAGAATTTATTCGACAAAACACGCATAAGAACAAAAAGTTATAAAGATCCGAGTAACAAGTAACAATGAAATATTACTAACAAGAAGCTAATAATATGACCATATATGATATCATATAAATATGTATGATTCTGGAATAAGTCAATAACATTATTTAAACCATTATACAGGAGCTTCGGACACGTACAAAGCAAATCGGACCTAAGGTAAGGGAAATATCACAATCTCATTTTTATCTGAGATTGTTTATTCGTAAGTATTTACTGGGGTGTATTTTATCATCCACATCCATGTTCCCTCAATATGTAATATTATTTCCATCCACCTACAATTGTTTAAATCCAATTTTACCCTTCTATGAGTTTTTAGTAAAGGATATGAAGGGAATCTTTTTTCGTTTTTCGTACGAGGTACTTTTTGACTTTTCCGACAAAAGTACGAAGAATGTTTTTTTTAACTTATACGGCACGAACGGATTTATACTGTTTTATAAAGCCTTATTCTCATGAAGCTTCCTCTAAAAGATTTCATGACTATTTTCAATAAAATCTCTTTCTTTTAAAATTGCATGATGTTTTGTGAAAAGAAATTGATTTTGAAGAAGAAAGGATATTTTCCTCAAGAATTCAATTCAAGTGTTTTATCAAAATTATTTTCCATATAAGATAATAAAGGGTTCTGTTTCTATCCATATTTTTACATTGATTTGACTATGTTGTGATGAAATTATGTTTATGAATTCCTTTATCTTATATGAATGGTTTTATGATGTCATGTTGTTTAAGAATCCCATTTTTATTACATGGGTTATGCAATGATGTATGATTTATGATTTGGTGGCACACATAAGAAAGGATTCATTAAGAGATCGGTGGGACCTATATCTCCCTCCAATGCATTGGGTAAAGATTTTATATCTCATGAGATAGACATGGCTGGAATGCTAGGTTATACCGGTTCAGTGAAACAGGACTGAAACGAGGATTACTCGATTCAGAAAGGGACTTTGTCCACTAAGATAGTCTTGGAAATGAGTCTTGACTAACAAGAAATGATTCTCTATGATTATGTGTGTATGCCACAAAGTTTCATGTTTTACGTTATGATTATTGGGATTACATTTCACTTCTATGATTTATCCCATGTTATGAAATTATGATCTCTTTTGCAGGTTAAGATTTCCAAAAATGTTATGTTTTTATGTATATGATGTGATTGATATTTCTTTTGTTTACCCTTACTGAGCATTTGAGCTCACCCTTTTATGTTTTCTTTTCCCCAGGATATAAAGAAAGGTTTTAGGTAAAAAAAAAAGGGGATGACCTTTGTGGGAGATATTGAAGATCTTTCACCAGGATTAGAAGATTACGTTCCGAGTTTCCAAAGACACTAAACTATTACGATCCTTGTGTGTGTGTTTTTGTTATGTACTAAGTATTCCGCAAAAGTAATGTAATGTCCATGTACGTCAGGATACGGGTCTCTACAGCTGGTATCAGAGGAAAGGTATAGTCAACCTTTGGAAACTAGGATGTGAAAGCCTTAGTAAGAACCCTAAGGATAAGTCTAAGCATAGTACACAATCTTAGTGTTTTAGAAATGGCCTTGAATAACCTAAGATAAGACCATAAGCATGAAAATTTTATTCTTGAATTATGTGGTTTCCTATTATAATTAGTGTTGCTCACACTATTCTTCTTGGTTTTAGTCAATGGCTGGAACCCGAAGGAACCGTGTTAATGCGGAATGCGATGGGAAATGCAATGATTGTCCCCCTGAGCAACCAAACGATATGGGAGATGGAATGAAAAATCTTGTAGCCATGCTCACACAACTTTCTCAAGCTATGAATCATGCAGGATTTCCAAACGAGCAAAGGAGGGAGCAACATTCTGTTGAATCCTTCATGAGGCAGCGTCCACCTTCTTTCAGCGGGTCTACTGATCCATTAGTTGCTGAACAATGGATTAGTACTACTGAAAAGATATTTTCAGTTCTTCAATGTTCTGAACATGATAAAGTCATCCTAGCAGTGTATCGTTTGGAAGGAGATGCTGATCAATGGTGGAATCTTGTTAAGAATACGAGGCAAAGGGATGAAATTGAGTCTATGGAATGGGACGAGTTCAAGAACTTATTTTTCAATAAGTACTTCCCTCGTATTCTCCGAACAAAGATGGAGAAAGAGTTTCTTGAACTGAAGCAAAGGGATGATGAATCTGTTGGTACCTATGAAGCAAATTTTACAAGACTGGCAAGGTACGCTTCTGGTATTATTATCCAACCTGAGAGTAAGATCGATCGATTCTTTAGTGGCTTAAAACCAAGTCTTCGAAGGGCGTTAGCCATAAGAGACTTCAATAGCTACGAGGAAATCGTTCGATGTGCTCTCAAAGTCGAGATGGAGATTGGAGTAACCCATCAGTCACATGGGTTTGATAAGAAGAGGAAGATGGAATTCAAAGAAAAATCTAAAGAGCACACAGAAAAGAAGATGAGATTTTCCTTATGCTCAAAGTGTGGAAAGAAACATGGAGGGAGTTGTCTTAAAGGGACAAGTAAATGTTTTAAATGTGGAAAGGAAGGTCATCAGGCATTTGAATGCCGTGATAATGGGAAGAAGATGTATAATTACGCAAACAAAGGAAGGGATACACAGAATGAACCTACAACACTTCAATGTTTCAAGTGCAAGGAGATGGGGCATTATGCCAATCAATGCCCAAATCCAAGGGTTGATGATGATGGTCGACGTCAACAAACTCTTAAAGCTAAAGACAAAGGAAAGTCACATGCAATTTCTATCAGCGATGTGGAGTACGATAACGATGTGGTGAAAGGTACACTTACCATCCACTCTAAAGTAGCAAATGTTTTATTTGATTCTGGATCCACCCACTCTTTTATTTCTGAAGACTTTTCTAAGGGTATCACCGTACTACCTCAACAATTAGATGTTGAATTAGCTGTGACAACACCTAATGGCACATCAATCGCATCAAAAGTTTATAATTCTTCTCCGATCGAAGTTTGTGGGAAAGTGCTTCCTGCAAATATTGTGATCCTTCCTTTAGTGGAATTTGATGTGATTCTTGGCATGGATTGGCTTTCTCTACATGGAGCTCATATCAATTGCCAAAGAAGGGAAGTCACATTTCATACTCCAGATCAATCTACGATCGTATACCAATGCAAGGATGAACATAACCTTCTAGTGGAAATTTCTTCCATCTTATGGGTATTGATCCCACTAAATGAAGGTTATTTATCTCAAATGGTTGGTGAGAAACTCACGATTAAGAATATTCCCATTGTAAGGGAGTTTGATGATGTCTTTCCGGAGGAATTACCGGGTCTTCCACCAAATCGTGAAGTTGAGTTTTCAAAAGAACTCGTACCGGGTGCTTTGCCTATTTCAAAGACACCTTATAGAATGGCCCCAATTGAGTTGCAGGAATTGAAGAAGCAACTCCAAGAGAATCTTGATAAGGGATTCATACGCCCTAGTGCGTCACCTTGGGGAGCACCTGTTCTATTTGTTAAGAAGAAAGATGGATCAATGAGACTCTGCATTGATTATCGAGAACTTAACAAGATCACTATCAAGAACAAATATCCTCTCCCACGCATTGATGACTTATTTGACCAACTATGCGGAGCTCAATACTTTTCCAAGATTGATCATCGTTCAGGGTATCATCAATTAAGGGTCAAAAGGGAGGATATACCAAAGACGGCTTTCCGTACAAGGTATGGACACTATGAATTTATAGTGATTCCATTTGGTCTTACTAATTCCCCTGCTATCTTCATGGATCTAATGAATAGAGTCTTTAGAGACTATCTTGATCAATTTGTGGTAGTCTTTATAGACGATATTCTTGTCTATTCAAAGAGCAAGTAAGAACATGAAGATCACTTGAGAATTATATTGAAGACCCTGAGAAAGGAGAAGCTTTATGCCAAATTTACCAAGTGTGAATTTTGGCTTCAAAAATTTGCATTTTTGGGTCACATAATCTCAAAAGAGGGGATATCTGTGGATCCAGCAAAAACAGAGGTTATCGAAAGATGGTCGAGACCAACAACAGTAACTGAGATCCGAAGTTTTCTTGGTTTGGCTGGATATTATCGACGTTTTGTAAAAGATTTTTCACGATTATCTAATCCACTCACCAAGTTGACTCGGAAAAGGAGTTAAGTTTGTCTGGACAGAGGAATGTGAAGAGAATTTCAATGAGTTGAAAAGAAGGTTATCCAGTGCACCTGTGCTCACACTGCCTTGTAGTGGAGAAAGGTTTGTGATCTACAGTGATGCATCCAAGAAGGGATTGGGGTGTGTTCTTATGCAAAATGATATGGTGATAGCTTATGCCTCACGACAATTGAAAATACATGAACAAAATTACCCAACACATGATTTGGAGTTGGCTGTGGTAATCTTTGCATTAAAGATTTGGAGGCATTACCTTTATGGTGAAAGGTGTGATATTTATACTGATCATAAAAGTTTAAAGTATATTTTCACACAAAAGGAGTTGAATATGCGTCAAAGAAGATGGTTGGAGCTGATTAAGGATTATGACTGCTCAATCCATTACCACCCTGGGAAAGCAAACAAGGTGGCAGATGCATTAAGTCGACAAGACCATGCTAGTTTATCCATGATGAGGATCACAAAAGATCCAATATTTATGGATTTACAAAGGATGGATCTTGGAATTATAATGGAAGGGGAAAAATCTTATCTTTCTCAAATGAATGTTCAACCATCTATACATGTGAAGATTAAAGAGGCACAGAAAGAAGATGTCGAGTTACAAAAGAAGGTGAGAAATGTTCCTGAATTCAACCTTGATTGTGATGGGATAATAATGTTCAGGAATCAGGTTTGTGTTCCTCCCATCCCCGAATTAAAGAAAGAGCTGCTGGATGAGGCTCATAGTTCTTCATTCTCTATTCATCCTGGAAGCACGAAGATGTATAGGGACCTGAAAGAGTACTTCTGGTGGGATGGCATGAAAATAGATGTTGCTGAACATGTCTCTCGATGCTTGGTTTGTCAACAAGTTAAAGCTGAGAGACAGAAGTCTAAGGGGATGTTACAACCATTACCCATACCCGAATGGAAATGGGAAAACATCACTATGGACTTTGTCACAGGACTTCCTAAAACATCCAAAGGCAATAATGCTAGCTGGGTCATAGTTGATCGTCTCACAATGTCTGCACACTTCATTCCTATTAGAGAGGATTTCTCTCTAGATCAGCTTGCCAGGATATATGTAAAGGAAGTGGTAAGATTGCATGGAGTACCACTTTCTATTATATCTGATCGAGATCTGAGATTTACCTCGAAGTTCTGGTGAAGTCTTCAGCATACTCTGGATACAGAGTTGAGTTTCAGCACTGCTTATCATCCCCAGACAGACGGTCAGTCTGAGAGAACAATTCAAACCCTAGAAGATATGTTGAGAGCTTGCTCTGTGGATTTCAAAGGAGGTTGGGATCAACACCTACCTTTGGTGGAATTTTCTTATAATAATAGCTTTCACTCCAGTATTCAAATGGCTCCTCATGAAGCTCTCTATGGAAAGAAATGCAGGACTCCAACTTGCTGGGATGAAGTTGGGGAAAGAAAGCTATTAGGACCTGATCTCGTTGATGAAATGGCAGAAAAGGTCAGATCTATTCAACAACACATAAGAGCAGCTCAGAGTCGACAGAAAAGCTATGTCGACAACCGAAGAAAAGACCTAGAGTTTGAAGTGGGTGATAAAGTGTTCTTACAAATATCTCCCTGGAAGAGGGTTATGAGATTTGGAAAGAAGGGGAAGTTGAGCCCTAGATATATCGGTCCTTTCGAAATATTGGATCGTGTTGGGAAGGTAGCTTAGCGATTGGCGCTTCCACCGAATCTCTCTCAAGTTCACGATGTGTTCCATGTATCTCTCCTGAGAAAGTACATACCAGATCCTTCACATGTACTCAGCTCAGAAGTTGTACCGCTGGAGCAAGATCTTTCTTATGAAGAACAGCCGATAGAGATTCTGGATCGTAGCGAAAAAGTCCTACGAAACAAGACCACTCGCTTGGTGAATGTTTTATGGAGAAACCACCAACTTGAAGAAGCTACATGGGAGCTTGAGGATATGATGAGGGAGAAGTATCCTCATCTGTTTGTTGCAAAGTGACGAATTTTGAGGGCGAAATTCTTTTTAAGGGGGGTAGAATGTAACACCCGAGACTTTTATGTTATATAAATCATCAAAGGAATCTTTTTCTATACAACACTTGCTTGGCTTGCTTTACACGCAATCGCGACCTTCCTCGATAGCTTGCGTCGTACGCAATACCGAGTTTCACTAAACAACATTATGCTAGCCGTTATGAATAGTAATAACCACTTTTTGGAATTTTATAAATTTTATTTTTCAAAATGGACTTCATTTTTGGACTCAGAATATCGAAATTAGCCTAGGGTGAAATTTTGGTATTTTTCTGAAAACTTTCAATTTTTGATGAATAGTGAAACCACTAAGAGGTAGGTTAAAAACTGAATTTTGCATAAAACTTAATTTTACCGCTTCTGTGATTGGAATTTCGAAAATCCGAGAGACACGGTTAATATCAAGGACTAAAATGTGGTTCAATGAGATGAAAATAATTTTTTGGTGAATAGTAACTTTTTACTTTTTTTACCGCGGTTAATAGTAAATAGGGTAACTAAGGGTAAATATGATATTAATATTACCCTAACACATGTCCTAATTCTATTGGACAAATGTAATTTGACCAAAAACAAACGTAGGAATAAAATATGACCATTTAGGCCCACTTGGATTAGATTTGGACATTTATTAATAATTTATTTAAAGAAGGGTTAAAATAGTTAAAATCAAAGTTTAATAAGTAAATCATTTTTAATATGGGGTTATACATAAGATAAATTCAATTGTAAATATTCATTAGAAAGCTAAAAAGATTTCCTACATGATGATATTTTATTTGTAATTTTTAGACATCAAATAATGTAATTTATTTATGACACAAAGATGATGCAGTAATTATCTTATTAATGAAATATTGACATAATTGATGTTATAAACACCAAAATAAATGTAATTTGAGACTTTTTATGAATTCAACTAATTTTATAGGTTACTATGATATATTAATGTTGATTTAATCAACTTGGTTCGAACATATAATTCTTTTATGACTTTCACAAAAATCATATATCAAATAGTGTCAAAATTGACACAAAATAGTTTTTAAATCAAATATTATATTATTAATTGTTATTTTATTCCTAAAAATCTAAGGTTCGGCCAAATGACTTAGATAAGGATATATATTTTAATAATAAACAATTTGGGGTTCGTTTGGCATGTTATAGTAAGTGTATTAACCATATAGTGAAAGAAAACAAAAAGACATGGTAAAAGTTAAATTATTTAACTTAGAGTTAAATCTAATTGATAAGGTTAAAATAATACCCTAAACTTGTCTAAATCCTATTGGTTGATAGTATTTCGACCCTTCCCCACTTTATCTTCGAAATAAGACCCTTTGGAACCATTATAAACCGATTTTGACTTTAATATAAAATAATATTTTGAGATATTCCTAAGGTGCCCCTCTCCTCCCTTATAAAAGGACACCTCCTCCCCCTCCTCCTCACACCAAATTGAGCTCTCAAGCTCGGCCAAACCCTGCCATTTTCTCCTCTACACTTCCCTAGAATAATCCTATAGGTCCTGGTCTTCTCCAAAGACCAATTTTAGTTCCTTAAGTGGAGGATTCAAAGAGGCGTTCCAAAGAAGAGGTAATATCCATTACCGATCTTTTCAATTTCTTTCTTCTTCAACTTCTTCTTCTTTAGTTGTTTCATGATAAAGTAATAACATCAGTATTACTTACATACTGATATGTTATTATAAATATGAAACAACCCTAATTCACCTTCTATCCATCCTACGGAAAAATGAAATCACTGCGCGTGCGTACGTACGGAATACCGTCTCCACGCCGTGGTGTAATCTATTTTCCACCATCACCTTACAAGGATGGGTATAATGGTGTAATAAGTAACTATATATGATTATTATGAAGTAATAT
This sequence comes from Viscum album, assembly GCA_963277665.1. Taxonomy (NCBI): domain Eukaryota; kingdom Viridiplantae; phylum Streptophyta; class Magnoliopsida; order Santalales; family Viscaceae; genus Viscum; species Viscum album. The sequence goes on from CAUJRU010002057.1 coordinate 26,485, forward strand.
TGATACTGAGATAATATATATATATACTCCAATACAATTCCATGATCATAGGAACGATATCATCACTCGTGCGTACGTACGGAATACCGTCTCCACGATGTGATGCGGCTCGTTCTACATGATCTTCATTTTATAATGATTATATAAATGAATTGAATTAATTAATATGGTATATACTACACTAATACCATTCTGTAAATGAATTATCTATAACCTAAAGATAAGAATAAGAATTTATTCGACAAAACACGCATAAGAACAAAAAGTTATAAAGATCCGAGTAACAAGTAACAATGAAATATTACTAACAAGAAGCTAATAATATGACCATATATGATATCATATAAATATGTATGATTATGGAATAAGTCAATAACATTATTTAAACCATTATACAGGAGCTTCGGACACGTACAAAGCAAATCGAACCTAAGGTAAGGGAAATATCACAATCTCATTTTTATCCGAGATTGTTTATTCGTAAGTATTTACTGGGGTGTATTTTATCATCCACATCCATGTTCCCTCAATATGTAATATTATTTCCATCCAGCTACAATTGTTTAAATCCAATTTTACCCTTCTATGAGTTTTTAGTAAAGGATATGAAAGGAATCTTTTTTCGTTTTTCGTACGAGGTACTTTTTGACTTTTCCGACAAAAGTACGAAGAATGTTTTTTTTAACTTATACGGCACGAACGGATTTATACTGTTTTATAAAGCCTTATTCTCATGAAGCTTCCTCTAAAAGATTTCATGACTATTTTCAATAAAATCTCTTTCTTTTAAAATTGCATGATGTTTTGTGAAAAGAAATTGATTTTGAAGAAGAAAGGATATTTTCCTCAAGAATTCAATTCAAGTGTTTTATCAAAATTATTTTCCATATAAGATAATAAAGGGTTCTGTTTCTATCCATATTTTTACATTGATTTGACTATGTTGTGATTAAATTATGTTTATGAATTCCTTTATCTTATATGAATGGTTTTATGATGTCATGTTGTTTAAGAATCCCATTTTTATTACATGGGTTATGCAATGATGTATGATTTATGATTTGGTGGAACACATAAGAAAGGATTCATTAAGAGATGGGTGGGACCTATATCTCCCTCCAATGCATTGGGTAAAGATTTTATATCTCATGAGATAGACATGGCTGGAATGGTAGGTTATACCGGTTCAGTGAAACAGGACTGAAACGAGGATTACTCGATTCAGAAAGGGACTTTGTCCACTAAGATAGTCTTGGCAATGAGTCTTGACTAACAAGAAATGATTCTCTATGATTATGTGTGTATGCCACAAAGTTTCATGTTTTAAGTTATGATTATTGGGATTACATTTCACTTCTATGATTTATCCCATGTTATGAAATTATGATCTCTTTTGCAGGTTAAGATTTCCAAAAATGTTATGTTCTTATGTATATGATGTGATTGATATTTCTTTTGTTTACCCTTACTGAGCATTTGAGCTCACCCTTTTATGTTTTCTTTTCCCCAGGATATAAAGAAAGGTTTTAGGTAAAAAAAAGGGGATGACCTTTGTGGGAGATATTGAAGATCTTTCACCAGGATTAGAAGATTACGTTCCGAGTTTCCAAAGACACTAAACTATTACGATCCTTGTGTGTGTGTTTTTGTTATGTACTAAGTATTCCGCAAAAGTAATGTAATTTCCATGTACGTCAGGATACGGGTCTCTACATGGATGATAAAATACACCCCAGTAAATACCAAAGTATAAACAATCTTGGATAAAAATGAGATTGTGATATTTCCCTTACCTTAGGTCTGATTTGCTTTGTAAGTGTCTGAACCTCCTCTTCTTTGAAGTGCTTCTTTGAGACAACCTTTTAGGGAACTGAAATGGGTCTTTTAAGAAGACCATAACCTCTAGGATGTTTCTAGGGAAGTGGAGAGGAGGAATTGGCAGGGGTTGGCCGAGCTAGAAGGCTCAATGTGGTGTGAGGAAAAGGGGGAGGAGGTGCCCTTTTATAAGGGAGGAGAGGGGTACCTTTGGGAAAACTAAAAATATTTTTTTATTATAAAGTCATGTTCGGTTTTAAATAGCTCCAAATTGATATTTTTCTAAGCTAAGGTGGGGTATGGGTCTAAATACTTTCATCCAATATAATTTAGAAAAGTTTAGGTTCCTATTTTAACCTTATCATTTAGATTTAACATTAAGTTAAATAAGTTTACTTTTAACGTGTTTTGTTGTGTTCTTATACAATAAGGTTAATAAACATACTATAAGCAGCCAAACGAACCCCAAGTTGTTTATTATTAATATATATAACCTTATCTAAGTCATTTGTCCGAACCTTAGATTTTTACGAATAAAATAACAATTACTAATATAATATTTGTTTTAAAAACTATTTTATGTCAATTTTGACACTATTTAGTAATTGATTTTTGTGAAAATCATAACAGAATGATTAGTTTGAACAACGTTAATTAAATAAATAATAACATGTCATATTAACCTAGAAAATTAGTGGAATTCATAAAAAGTCTCAAATTATATTTATTTGGGTATTTATAACATCAATTATGTCAATATTTCATTAATAAGATAATTTCTGTATCATCGTTGTGTCATAAATAAATTAAATTATTTAATGTCTAAAAATTACAAATAAAATACCATTATGTAGGAAATCTTTTTATCTTTCTAATGAATATTTATAGTCGAATTTATCTTATGTATACCCCCATATTAAAAATTATTTAGTTATTAAACATTGATTTTAACTATTTTAACTCTTCATTAAATAAATTAATAATAAATGTCCTAATCTAATCCATGTGGGCCAAAATGGTCATATTTTATTCCTAAGTTTGTTTTTGGTCGAATTACACTTGTCCAATAGAATTAGGACATGTGTTAGGGTAATAATAATATCATCTTTACCCTTAATTACCCTATTTACTTTTAACGGTGGAAAAAAAAGTAAAAAGTTACTATTCACCAAAAAATTATTTTCATCTCATTGAACCAAATTTTACTTACTGACATCAACCGTGTCTCTCAGATTTTTGAAATTCCACTCACAAAAGCGGTAAAATTATGTTTTATGTAAAATTCAGTTTTTTAACTACCACTTAGTGGTTTCACTATTCATCAAAAATTGAATGTTTTCAGAAAAATACCAAAATTTCACCCTAGGATAATTTCGATATTCTGAATCCAAAAATGAAGTCCATTTTGAAAAATAAAATTTATAAAATTTCAAAAAGTGGTTATTACTATTAATAACGGCTAGTTTTAATAATATTTTAATAGCATATTGTTGTGTAGTGAAACTCGGTATTGCGTACGACACAAGCTATCGAGGAAGGACGCGATTTCGTGTAAAGCAAGACAAGAAAGTGTTGTGTAGAAAAAGATTCCTTTTATGATTTATATAACATAAAAGTCTTGGGTGTTACAAAGAACCTTTGACCACACGAACAACATGTAATTGTAAGAAGTCCACTTTCGACTTTAGAACCAAATATCGACAAAAGCAAACATTATTAACTTAAATTATTACATAATGTTTATAACATGTCAATAATTCATATAAAAGGAATAATGAACTTGGAAAAGTTGCTTAATCAAGTATAAATTAACTCAAGTTTATTATTCAGGACGTTAATGAACGATCGAGTCAAGTCGGACTCGAGGTAAGGGGTCCTACTCCTCTCTTTCTTTTTAAGTACACTCTTTTATGTCATTACTTCTATGCTCATCATTCTTGTGATTGGGAAGTTATTTTATATTACTCTTACTTTAATTTTTATGTTCATATGATGAGAGACCCTATTCTCTCTCATCAATTCATTTTGGAAGTTTTGAGTTCTGCCATTAGGCTGCCGAATTTTCGTAAGAGATCCAACCTCTCCCTTTCTTTTTAAGTACTCTCCTTTATGTCACTTCTTTTAATCTCAACTTTGTTATGTTGGGGGATGTTCTTTTATATTCCTCCTTCTATAAACTTTATGTTAATATGATGAGATACCCTATTTGATCTCATCAATCCATTTTTGAATGTTTTATGTGGCGCCGTTAGGCTGCCGAGTTTTCGTAAGGGATTTTTCATCTCACTTTTATTCCCGTGAGATTTATGCTACATATGCCACAATTTCCTTTGAGTGGTGTACGTACTTTCCATTATTCTACTCTTTTTGTAATATACTTTCGTTTTATGAGTATTTACATCAATGATGTATTGTCCTTCTTTCATTGGGTTCATGTTTTGAAAAAAACCCATGTCGGTAAGGGAACCTTTCACCCTCCTCTTTTTAAAAGACTTCTTCTGTTGGGTCTTTTAATTTAGATATTGTTATGTTGGGATATGTTCTTATATATCCTTATTGATGTAACTTTTATGTCCAAGTGATGAGATACACTTTTTATCTCTCATCAACTCATTTTGATGTGACGCCGTTAGGCTGTCAAGGGAACTTCTTAACCCAATTTCGATTTCTTTGGGTTCAACATGTTGTTATTGAATATGTCATCCTTTGAATATGTGTGAATGACCTTTGATTATTTTCCACTTAATATCCAATTATGTTTGCTTTATTCATTTGTAACTCATAATTATGTATTTTATTTATCCTTAAACCAAGGATACCGTCTTTTTATGGGACTACGTCTCAATCTCCTTTCATTGAGGCATATTTCGTTTTATACACAACATTCTTTTATTCGTTGTATAAACCCCTTTGAGTTTTACTTATATACAAAAGGAATCTTTTTATATGAAGCGTTTTACTAAACGAAAAAATGGAATGTTTCTTTAAAATTATGCGGTGAGAACGACCGTTTCCACCACCGCGAGTATTATTTAGTATTTGGATTCCTCAACAAGCTGTGATGTTTTTAAAGTGAAATAAATATCATATACTCTTTTATGTATTTTGGTATTGAAAATGGTTTTTTATAATGGATTTGTTATGTCAATATATTTGAGTTATATATTGTGATAAAAGTGTGGAAATTTTTATTTCCATTATATTTGTTTTATGTCTTATGATTTTATTATGGTACTTCGACATTTAATGGGTGGTTACATGATAAACCATATGGCAGGTGGTGCCATAAATACCAGGGCGGGTGGTTATGTTATAACCTCCAATGCATTGGGTATAGAAGTCGGCCGTATGGCTATTCCATTAAGTATGTATGGAAATTAGCCGTATGGCTATTCCATTAAGTGATATTTGTGGAAGTCGACCGTATGATTATTCCACTAAAGTATGTTTATCTCCCAAGTTACCTTTATATATGTTACGTGTTATTTATATGGGTTTTATGGTAATACTTGGGTTACAAAAAGCTACGTAATGATACATTGTTTCAGTGAAGAGTTTTTACTACTTCATGAAGGTGAAAAGTATTACATTGATAAAGTATACATGGTTTACATGTTTTTTTTTTGAAAAACTAAATGTTTTCATTCTTTGTGTATCCCTTACTGAGCTTTTTATGCTCATCCCATGTTTTTGAAATGTTTTTCACAGGACTTAGCATGGAATAGGGTCAAGGATGGGATCAAGGTAAAGTCATGCTACCTAAAGCATGGAACTATACATGTTTCTTTTCAAGAGTTTTTATTTTATGGAAATTTAATAGAGGCGACTACTTTGTAATCTTTTGAGATATAATAGTTATGTCCTAATTCACTAAAACACTAAACTTGAAAAGATCCTCAATGTGAATTACTCATTTAATTAAATATTAAGTAAGGTTTAAGGCTGGGGCCTTATAGTTGGTATCAAAGGTCGGTTTAGATAACTTTAGAGTTTAGGGTATTCTCTAAGCATAAGTGACATTACCATAATGGTTAGGATTTCAGGAAGAGTCTTAGTTTTAGATAAAGTTAATGAGTAAATATATCTTAGTGTTTACCTTCCTCATTAGAACATTATGGTTTTGTTGATATACTCACACTGACATTTCTATTTTTAGTGAATGAATGGATCTAGCAGGCACCAAAGAGACAACAGGTTTGAAGGAAACTGTGGTGGTTCTCTGATTAAGATACTAGATAAAATGGGGGATTCAATGAGGAAACTTGTGGTTGTTATAAACCAACTATCAAGGAGTCATGATCAACCACTTGAACCTTGGTATGTTCTATGATCCATCATGTATGAGATGACCAATCGATGTGGAAGTTCAGGTAATAATTATAAAGGTAACCATTAGAGTTTATATGATCCTTACTTTTGAGGTAATTATGGGTTATTATATGATATGATGGAAAATGAAAGGCCTGAGATAAACATGAGGTTAAAATATGTTATGATTAGTTTTGAAGATTTTATCTCATTTTTTGGAATGTTTTAAGAATTATATAGTTTTGGAAAAAGGACAACACGCAGACCGTGTGACAACCTGTCGCGTCGGACAAAGCTGCGGGAATCGAACCCACAACCAATGTGCAATTTGTATTTATCGCCTACCACTAGACTAAGTGAAGTCCCTGGTTAGTTTGACTGATTCCTTTTATTTGGATGATTTTAGGAATCAAGAGTAAGTTTATTTTGGGTTTTATTTGGAAATGATTAACCTATCATCGAGGATATGTGATTAGGTTAATTACTTTTCAATACGAGACATTAAGAGCAACTGATTTTGTTTGGAGATAAATATTACGATTTAACATGGAAGACTATGTGACTAAATCCTTCAAATATTTTGGTTTCAATATTAGTTTGGTTTACTTTGAATAATTTTATCGAAAAATTGATTATCGAATGGTCCCCGTTGAACTTTGGGTTTTGTTGGATAAATTTTGGAGATTAAGAAAAGATTTTCTTTTAATAAGGGGTAATCCTTTTCTGGATTATCTGATCTTGTACTAGCCTTTTTGGTTTTGTTTTTAGTTAAAGTCTAAAGATATGGGAAGTGTATAGTTCTCTTTTTTGGATTAGGTGATTCTCTAGAAGTTGATTATAATACTCTTAATGTGAACAAGTCTTCCTAAATACTCGTCTTTTGGAGAAAATATGAGTTTGTGTAAGGAATCTAATAAAATTTGAAAGTCAACATGATAATTGATTATGTTTCCTTATGAATAAATTCCTCAATCAAAAGTAACTTAAAACAAAAATGTTGTCTATTAACTTTTCCTACTGGGGAATCGAATACCGTTTAACCCATCACAAGTTTGTGATTTTCTTGTGGTTAACATTATCCAAAACATGTTTTCTATTACTCCCCATCAGAACATGACCCTATGTTTTCTCCTCCATTTCCATGATTTCATACTTGGAATCATAGTATGGGTTAACTCGGGTGACCTTTGTACTTATCTTTCTTTATTTTAAAGTGATTGTTTTACCGACTCTTCTTCCGATGTGGGACTTTCAAGGATGTTTCCAAGCCCAATTTTAAAATTGCGAGGATGCAATTCCCAAAAGGGGGGATGGATGTAACACCCTAGGTAAATAAAGAATATGACATTTTCATATTTATCCTTATTTGTGAATAAAATATTAATATGACTTTAAAGGGGACGCTATGCTCGATGGCGTACCCAACACGCAACAATGAGTTTCTTGGGAATCTTATGTTGCACTCTAATAATAAAATAATATTATTTTAAATGGCAGTTAACATGTAGTCGTTGTATTGGCGGGAATGGATAGAAATAACTAAAATATGATTATATATCTTTATAAATGTGTTTATATTTATCCAATAAAAGATAAAGGCTTAAAATACGGAAAGAATTCAATTTTAGGCGTATATGCCCTAGTTTTCACTAAAGGTTCACTTATCACCTTTTGATGGTCAAACGTCATTAAATATAGTTTTGTTCACTCTTATACATTCTATTTGTACCAGATAAAACTCTTCTTTAGAATCGGGATATCAAAATTTAATTTGTGTAAATTTTTGGTATCTTTCCGATAAAGTTCAGTTTTTAAAGAATAGTGTAAAATGTTGTATTTTAATTCAAAACCTATTTTTAATCTAATTTATTTATATGATTAGATTATCTTTTTAATTGGTTTGAAATTGAAATTAGAATATATTTTTACCATTAAATCCAATATTGGTCGTTGGAATTAATTTCACTTTGAAATCGGATTTAAACTACTGTCAATCTTTTGATACTTATTGTTTCATAAAAACACGATATTTGTCATGACAGCGCGAATTAATTATTAAATTAATGAATTTGACTTATATGTTTTTAATTTGTTAAAATATACTTCATTTTTGAAATCGGAATATCAAATATAGATTAGGGTGAATTTTTGGTAATTTTATGAAAAACTTCAATTTTTGATGAATAGTGAGACCACTAAGTGGTACTTATAAAAACTGATTTTCCGTTTAATTGAAATTTTTCCACCTTTGTGTTTTGAATTTCAAAAAACCGACATAAATGGTTGTCATTATGATGTAAAATGTGGCTCAATGGGATTAAAATAATTTTTTTGGTGAATAGTAACTTATTAAGTTTTTAACCGTGATTAGAGGTAATTAGTGTAGTTTAAGGTAAAAATAATGTTTTAATAATATGAAATGAACTTGTCACATGTCCTAACCTCATTGGATGTGTCATGGACGACCAATAAATGCCATGGGTCAACTTGGGGACCCCACGGAGCCACTTTGTTTGGGAAATGACATAAATATCATTTTATTTAATGTTAAAGTAAAAATGACACACACATGAGATGTTTTATTAAAAGAAAATTTACATGGGGTTATACAAGTCATATTTTTGACTATAAATATTCACTGGAAAGATAAAAATATTTCCTAAATCATAGTAGTTTTTTATAATTTTTAGAAGTTAAATAATTATAATTATTTGTCACATCATGATGATGCAGCGATGACCTCATTATTTATCAATTTAAATAAAATGTAAAGCTAATGTAATATCTAAGATCTAAACATGTCCGAAACCTATTGGATGAGTGGATTTAGAACCCTTAACACCTTATCCTAGAAATAAAGAAATTTGGGACCTCTTAAATCCGAATACCATTTTGAAATAAAGTGACTTTTCTTTACTTTCCAAGAGTGCCCCTCCTCTCCTCTTATAAAAGGCCCCACATCAACCTCCTTACCCACACTCCCAAAGCCTTTGGCTCGGCCAACCCCTACCCATTTTGTCTCTACACTTACCTCTCTTACTCCTTGAAGCCTCACTTTGGGCAGAAGTCTTCCTAAGGAAGCCTTTGAGCTCAAACCATGGGGAGTTACCCGATTTTAAGGTAATGTCTTCTTTTGAGTCCTTTTGTTTTATTTTGCTTCTCCAACCCCCTAAACTCTTTTTATTCATTTTTTTTGTAGCAACTCCAGTATCCTCAATAAACTAGGATGTTTTTATAAGAAGTATTCTAGCTAAACTTACACACACCCACATCTAATGGTTAAAGAACATACTGTTTTCGTGGATGGAGAACTTCTGCCTCACAAAACGATGATTGTTCAAAACTCATATAACACCTTCAAAGGATGCCATTAAGATGCCACTATAATTATATATGATATATAATATGATTATGTTTTACTTAAGCTTATGTATTTTTCATTTGTGTCTTACCTTTATGGCCTCCATTATGGGTATACGCGATATCTTCATTTTAGGAAGTGCGGACTACCGCCCCCTCAAAGTGATGTGATTCGTTAATGCCATATGTGGGACGTATAAAGGATGGATTTAATGTTATTATGTATGATTTTATACTGTAATTATTATATACCTCTATATCATTATTATTTCTTTCCATTAATGTATGAGATAGAAATGAATGTAGCGTTCATGCGTACGTAAGGCTTACCGTCTCCATGAATGGTGCATTTCATTTCTTATCCCCAAATGTAATGTACTATTATAAGTACATGTATATAATGGATATATATGATTAATGATACATCTAAATGATGAATATAATTCTGGATTTAAAATATACATACCTCTCATTTAGTTTTAATTCCATTAATATGACAAAGAAATGAAAGTAGTGTTCATGCGTACGTACGGCTTACCGTCTCCATGAACGGTGAATTTCATTTCTTACCTCTAAAAGATTATGTGATATTATAAATACATGTATATTCTAGATATGTATGATATATATTTTATACAAATCAGGAATGTAATTCTGGATATAGAAAACCTTTGACCACACGAACACCATTTAATTGTAAGAAGTCCACTTTCGACTTAAGAACCAAATATCGACAAAACCAACATTATTGACTTAAATGATTACATAATGTTTATAACATGTAAATAATTGATATAAAAGTAATAATGAACTTGTAAAAGGTTCTTAATAATGTAGATATTAACTCATGTTTATTATTCAGGATGTTAAAGAACGATCGAGTCAAGTCGGACCCGAGGTAAGGGATCCGAATCCTCTCTTTCTTTTTAAGTACACTCTTTTATGTCATTCCTTCTAAGCTCATATTTCTTGTGATTGGAATGTTCTATTATATTACTCTTACTTTAATTTTTATGTTCATATTATGAGAGACCCTATTCTCTCTCATCAATCCATTTTGGAAGTTTTGAGTGGTGTCGTTAGGCTGCCGAATTTTCGTAAGAGATCCAACCTCTCTCTTTCTTTTTTAGTACTCTCCTTTATGTCACTTCTTTTAAGCTCCACTTTATTATGTTGGGGGATGTTCATTTATATTACTATTTCTATAAACTTTATGTTAATATGATGAGATACCGTATTTGATATCATCAATCCATTTTTTTATGTTTTATGTGGCGCCGTTAGGCTGCCGGGTTTTCGTAAGGGATTTTTCATCTCACTTTTATTCCCATGAGATTTAAGCTACATTTTCCACAATTTCCTTGGAGTGGTGTACTTACTTCCCATTATTCTACTATTTTTGTTATATACTTTCGTTTTATGAGTATTTACATCAATGATGTATTGTCCTTCTTTCATGGGGTGTATGTTTTGAAAGATACCCAAGTCCGTAAGGGAACCTTTCACCCTCCTATTTTTAAAATACTTCTTTTGTTGGGTCTTTTAATTTACATATTTTTATGTTGGGATATGTTCTCATATATCCTTATTGATGTAAATTTTATGTCCAAGTGATGAGATACACTTATTATCTCTCATAAACTCATTTTGATGTGACGCCATTAGGCTGTCAAGCGAACTTCTTAACCCAATTTTGATTTCTTTGGGTTCAACATGTAGTTATTGAATATATCATCCTTTGAATATGTGTGAATGACCTTTGATTATTTTACACTTAATATCCACTTTTATTTTGTGTATTCATTTTTCACACATAATTATGTAATTTATTTATCCTTAAACAAAGGATATCGTCTTTGTATGGGACTATGTCTCAATCTCCTTTCATTGAGGCATATTTTGTTTTATACACAACTTTCTTTTATACGGTGTATAAACCCCTTTGACTTTTACTTTTATACAAAATGAATATTTTTATACGAAGCGTTTTACTAAACGACAAAAAGGAATGTTTCTTTAAACGTACGCGGTGACAACGACCTTTTCCGCCGCCGCGAGTATTATTTAGTCTTTGGCTTCCTCAACAAGCCGTGATGTTTTAAAAATGAAATGAATACCATATACTCTTTTATGTATTTTGGTATTGAAAATGGTTTTTTATAATGGATTTGTTATGTCAATATATTTGAGTGATATATTGTGATCAACGTGTGGAAGTTTTTCTTTCCATTATATTTTTTTTATGTCTTATGATTTTATTATGGTCCTTGGAAATTTAACAGGTGGTTACGTGATATACCATATGACGGGTGGTGCCGTGAATACCAGGACAGGTGGTTACGTTATAACCTCCAATGCATTGGGTATGGAAGTCGGCCGTATGGCTATTCCATTAAGTATGTATAGAAATTGGCCGTATGGCTATACCATTAAGTGATATGTGTGGAAGACGACCGTATGGTTATTCCACATAAATATGTTTATGTACCAAGTTACCTTTATATATGTTACATGTTCTTTATATGGGTTTTATGGTAATCCTTTGGTTACAAAAAGGTAAGTAATGATACTTTTTTTCAGTGAAGAGTTTTTACTACTTCATGATGGTGAAATGTATTACTTTGATAAAGTATACATGGTTTACTTGTTCTTTTGAAAAACTAACAGTTTTCATTCTTTGTGTATCCCTTACTCAGCTTTTTATGCTCATCCCAAGTTTTTGAAATGTTTTTTACAGGACTTAGCGTGGAATATGGTCAAGGATGGGATCAAGGGAAAGTCATTCTACCTAAAACATGGAACTATACATTTTTCTTTATAAGAGTTTTTATTTTATGGAAACATAGTAAAAGTTTCTACTCTGTAATCTTTTGAGATGTAATAGTTATGTCCTAATTCTCTAAAACTCTAAACCTGAATATATCCTCAATGTGAATTACTCATTTAATTCAATATTAAGTAAGGTTTAAGTCTGGGGTATTATAGTTGGTATCAATGGTCGTTTTAGATAACTTTAGAGGTTAGGGTATTCTCTAAGAATAAGTGACATTACCATAATGGTTAGGATTTCAGAAAGAATCCTAGTTTTAGATAAAGTGAATGAGTAAGTATATCTTAGTGATTACCTTCCTCATTAGTACATTATGGTATTGTTGATATACTCACACTGACATTTCTATTTTTAGTGAATGGATGGATCTAGCAGGAACCAAAGAGACAACAGGTTTGAAGGAAACTGTGGTGGTTCTCTGATTAAGATACTAGATAAAATGGGGGATTCAATGAGGAAACTCGTGGTTGTTCTAAACAAACTATCAAGGAGTCATGATCAACCACTTGAACCTTGGTATGATCTGTGATGCATCATTTATGAGATGACCAATCGATGTGGAAGTTCAGGTAATAATTATAAAGGTAACCATTAGAGTTTATATGATCCTTACATTTGAGGTAATTATGGGTTATTATAAGATATGATGGAAAATAAAAGGCATGAGATAAACTTGAGGTTAAAATATGTTATGATTATTTTTGAAGATTTTATCTCATTTTGGGGAATGTTTTATGAATTATATAGTTTTGGAAAAAGGACAACACGCAGACCGTGTGACAACCCGTCGTGTCAGACAAAGTTGCGGGAATCGAACCCACAACCAAAGTGCAACAGGTATTTGTCTCCTACCACTGGACTACGTAAAGTCCCTGGTTAGTTTTACTGATTCCTTTTAGTTGGATGATTTTAGGAATCCAGAGTAGGTTTATTTTGGGTTTTCTATGTAAATGATTAACCTATCATCGAGGATATGTGATTAGGTTAATTACTTTTCAATACGAGACATTAAGAGCAACTGATTTTGTTTGGAGATAAATGTTACGATTTAACTTGGAAGACTATGTGACTAAATCCTTCAAATATATGGGTTTCAATCTTAGTTTGGTTTACTTTGAATAATTTTATGGAAAAATTGATTATCGAATGTTCCCCGTTGAACTATGGGTTTTGTTGGACAAATTTTGGAGATTGAGAATAGATTTTCTTTTTATAAGGGGTTATCCTTTTCTGGATTATTGATCTTGTACTAGCCTTTCTGGTTTTGGTTTTGGTTAAAGTATAAAGATATGGGAAGTATATAGTTCTCTTTTTTGGATTAGGTGATTCTCTAGAAAATGATTATAGTACTCTTAATGTGAACAAGTCTTCCTAAATACTCTTCTTTTGGAGAAAATATGAGTTTGTGTAAGGAATATAATAAAAGTTGAAAGTCAACATGATAAGTGATTATGTTTCCTTATGAATAAATTCTTCAATAAAAAGTAACTTAAAACAAAAATGTTTTCTATTAACTTTTCCTACTGGGGAATCGAATACCATTTAACCCATCACAAGTTTGTGATTTTCTTATGGTTAACTTCCTCCTAAACATGTTTTCTATCACTCCCCATCAGAACATGACCCTATGTTTTCTCCTCCATGTCCATGTTTTCATACTTGGAATCCTTGTATGGGTTAACTTGGGTGACCTTTTTACTTATCTTTCTTTATTTTAAAGTGATTGTTTTACCGACTCTTCTTCCGACGTGGGACTTTCAAGGATGATTCCAAGACCAATTTTAAAATTGAGTGGATGCAATTCCCAAACAGGGGGAAGGATGTAACACCCCAGGTAAATAAATAATATGACATTTTCATATTTATCCATATTTGTGAATAAAATATTAATATGACTTTATAGGGGACGCTATGCTCGATGGCGTACCCAACACGCAACAACGAGTTTCTTGGGAATCTTACGTTGCACTCTAATAAAAAAATAATATTATTTTAAATAGAACTTAACATGTAGTCGTTGTATTGGCCGGAATGTATAGAAATAACTACAATATGATTATATATGTTTTTAAATGTTTTTACATTTATCCAATAAAAGATAATGGCTTAAAATACGGAAATAATTCAATTTTAGGCGTATATGCCCTAGTTTTCACTAAAGGTTCCCTTATCTCCTTTTGATGGCGAACCGTCATTAAATATAGTTTTGTTCACTCTTATACATTATATTTGGACCAAATAAAACTCTTCTTTTGAATAGGAACATCAAAATTTACTTTGTATAAATTTTTGGTATCTTTCCGATAATGTTCATTTTTTTAATGAATAGTGTAAAATGTTGTATTTTAATTCAAAACCACTTTTTAATCTAATTTATTTATATGATTAGATTACCTTTTTAATTGGTTTTAATGTGAAATTAGAATATATGTTTACCATTAAATCCAATAGTGGTCATTGGAATTAATTTCACTTTGAAATCGGACTTAAAATAGTGTCAATCTTTTGATACTTATTGTTTCATAAAAACACGCTATTTGTCATGACAGCGGGAATTAATTATTAAATTAATTAATGTGACTTATATGTTTTGAATTTTTTAAAATAGAATTCATTTTTGAATTCAGAATATCAAATATAGATTAGGGTGAATTTTTGGTAATTTTCGGAAAAACATCAATTTTGGATGAATAGTGAAACAACAAAGTGGTACTTATAAAAACTGATTTTCCATTTAAATGAAATTTTTCCACATTTGTGTTTTTAATTTCAAAAATCTGACATACATGGTTGTCATTATGAAGTAAAATGTTGTTCAATGGGATTAAAATAATTTTTTGGTGAATAGTAACTTATTAAGTTTTTAACCGCGATTAGAGGTAATTAGTGTAGTTTAAGGTAAAAATAATGTTTTAATAATATGAAATGAACTTGAAACATGTCCTAACATCATTGGATGTTTCATGGCCGACCAAGAAAAGCCATAGGTCAACTTGGGGACCCCATGGAGCCACTTTGGCTGGGAAATGACATAAATAACTTTTTATTTAATGTTAAAGTAAAAATGACACACACATGAAATGTTTTACTAAAACAATTTTTATATGGGGTTATACACGTAATCTTTTTGACTATAAATATTAATTGGAAATATAAAAATATTTCCTTAATAATTGTATTTTTTTTATAATTTTTAGACATTAAATAAATTAAATTATTTATGACATCATGATTATGCAGCGATGACCTCATTATTTAACGATTTAAATAAAATGGAAAGATAATGTAATATCTAAGACCAACACATGTCCAAAACCTATTGGATGAGTGTATTTCTAACCCTTATCACC
This sequence comes from Viscum album, assembly GCA_963277665.1. Taxonomy (NCBI): domain Eukaryota; kingdom Viridiplantae; phylum Streptophyta; class Magnoliopsida; order Santalales; family Viscaceae; genus Viscum; species Viscum album. Next base: position 42,148 of record CAUJRU010002057.1, read on the forward strand.
TTATCCTAGAAATACATCAATTTTGGACCTCTTAAATCCGAATACCATTTTGAAATAAATTGACTTTTCTTCACTTTCCAAGAGTGCCCTTCCTCTCCTCTTATAAAAGGCCCCCAGCTCAACCTCCTTACCCACACTCCCAAAGCCTTTGGCTCGGCCAAACCCTTCCCATTTTGTCTCTCCACTTCCCTCTCTTACTCCTTGAAGCATCACTTTGGGCATATGTCATCCAAATAAGCCTTTGAGCTCAAACCAAGGGGAGTTACCTGATTTTACGGTAATGTCTTCTTTTGAGTCCTTTTGTTTTATTTTGCTTCTCCAACCCCCTAAACTCTTTTTATTCTTTTCTATTGTAACAACTACAGTATCCTAAATATTCTAGGATGTTTTTATAATAATTATTAGAGCTACACTTACACAAACCTACATCTAATGGTTAAAGAACATACTGTTTCCGTGGATGGCGAATTTCTGCCTCACGAAACGATGATTGTTCAACACTCATATAACACCTTCAAAGGTGGCCATTAAGATGTCACTATATTTATATATGATATATAATATGTTTATGTTTTACTTAAGCTTCTGTATTTTTCATTTGTGTCTTACATTTATGGCTTCCATTATGGGTATACGCGATATCTTTATTTTAGGAAGTGCGGACTACCGCCCCATCAAAGTGATGTGATTCGTTAATGCCATACGTGGGACGTATAAAGGATGAATTTAATGTTATTATATATGATTTTATAATTGAATTATTATATACCTCTAAATAATTATTATTTCCTTCCATTAATGTATGAGATAGAAATGAAAGTAGCGTTCATGCATACGTACGGCTTACCGTCTCCATGAACGGTGCATTTCATTTCTTATCCCCAAATGTAATGTACTATTATAAGTACATATATATAATGGATATATATGATGAATGATACATATAAATGATTAATATAATTCTGGAATTAAAATATACATACCTCTCATTTAGTTTTAATTCCATTAATATGACAAAGAAATGAAAGTAGCGTTCATGCGTATGTACGGCTTACCGTCTCCATGAACGGTGCATTTCATTTCTTACCTCTAAATGATTATGTGATATTATAAATACATGTATATTCTAGATATGTATGATATATATGATATCCATATCAGAAATTTCATTCTGGATATAAAGAACCTTTGACCACATGAACAATATGTAATTGTAAGAAGTCCACTTTCAACTTAAGAACAAAATATCGACAAAACAAACATTATTAACTTAAATGATTACATAATATTTATAACATGTCAATAATTGATATAAAAGGAATAATGAACTTGGAAAAGGTTCTTAAACAAGTAGAAATTAACTCTCGTTTATTATTCAGTACGTTAAAGAACGATCGAGTCAAGTCGGACCCGAGGTAAGGGATCCTACTCCTCTCTTTCTTTTTATGTACACTCTTTTATGTCATTCCTTCTATTCTCATCTTTCTTGTGATTGGGTTGTTATTTTATATTACTCTTACTGTAATTTTTATGTTCATATGATTAGAGACCCTATTCTCTCTCATCAATCCATTTTGGATGTTTTGAGTGGTGCCGTTAGGCTGCCGAATTTTCGTAAGAGATCCAACCTCTCTCTTTCTTTTTAAGTACTCTCCTTTATGTCACTTCTTTTAAGCTCCACTTTTTTATGATGGGGGATGTTATTTTATATTCCTCTTTCTATAAAATTTATGTTAATATGATTAGATACCATATTTGATCTCATCAATCCATTTTTTTAAGTTTTATGTGGTGCCGTTAGGCTGCCGAGTTTTCGTAAGGGATTTTTCATCTCACTTATATTCCCATGAGATTTATGATACATTTGCCACAATTTCCTTTGATTGGTGTACGTACTGCCCATTATTCTACTCTTTTTGTAATATACTTTCATTTTAAGAGTATTTACATCAATGATGTATAGACTTTCTTTCATGGGGTGTATGTTTTGAAAGATACCCAAGTCGGTAAGGGATCTTTTCACCCTCCTCTTTTTAAAAGACTTCATTTGATGGGTGTTTTAATTTACATATTGTTATGTAGGGATATTTTCTCATATATCCTTATTGATGTAACTTTTATGTCCAAGTGATGAGATACACTTTTTATCTCTCATAAACTCATTTTGATGTGACACCGTTAGGCTGTCAAGGGAACTTCTTAACCCAATTTCGATTTCTTTGGGTTCAACATGTAGTTATTGAATATGTGATCCTTTGAATATGTGTGAATGACCTTTGATTATTTTACACTTAATATCCACTTATATTTGGTTTATTCAATTGTCACACAAAATTATGTAATTGATTTATCCTTAAACCAAGGATATTGTCTTTGTATGGGACTACGTCTCAATCTCCTTTCATTGAGGCATATTTCGTTTTATACACAACATTCTTTTATACGGTGTATAAACCCCTTTGAATTTTACTTTTATATAAAAGGAATCTTTTTATACAAATCGTTTTACTAAACGACAAAAAGGAATGTTTCTTTAAACGTACGCGGTGACAATGACCTTTTCCGCCGCCACGAGTATTATTTAGTCTTTGGCTTCCTCAACAAGCCATGATGTTTTTAAAATGAAATAAATACCATATACTCTTTTATGTATTTTGGTATTGAAAATGGTTTTTTATAATGGGTTTTTTATGTCAATATATTTGAGTGATATATTGTGATCAAAGTGTGGAAATGTTTTCTTTCCATTATATTTGTTTTATGTATTATGATTTTATTATGGTACTTGGACATTTAATGGGTGGTTATGTGATAAAACATATGACAGGTGGTGTCGTGAATACTAGGCTGGGTGGTTACGTTATAACCTCCAATGCATTGGGTATGGAAGTCGGCCGTATGGCTATTCCATTAATTATGTATGTAAATTGGTCGTATAGCTATTCCATTATGTGATATGTGTGGAAGTAGACCGTATGGTTATTCCACATAAGTATTTTTATGTCCGAAGTTACCTTTATATATGTTACGTGTTCTTTATATAGGTTTTATGGTAATCCTTTGGTTACAAAAAGGTAAGTAATGATACTTTTTTTCAGTGAAGAGTTTTTACTACTTCATGAAGGTGAAAAGTATTACTTTGATAAAGTATACATGGTTTACTTGTTGTTTTGAAAAACTAACAGTTTTCATTCTTTGTGTATCCCTTACTGAGCTTTTTATGCTCATCCCACGTTTTTGAAATGTTTTTCACAGGACTTAGTGTGGAATAGGGTCAATGATGGGATCAAGGGAAAGTCATGCTACCTAAAACATGGAACTATACATGTTTCTTTTTAAGAGTTTTTATTTTATGGAAATTTAGTAGAGGCGACTACTTTGTAATCTTTAGAGATGTAATAGTTATTTCCTAATTCTCTAAAACTCTAAACCTGAAAAGATCCTCAATGTGAATTACTCATTTAATTCAATATTAAGTAAGGTTTAGGGCAGGGGCCTTATAGTGACGATGTCGCGCATTCTTTCCGCTCGATCCCGCGCGGCGTGATGATGTCGCGCATCCTTGCCGCTCGATCCCGCGCGGCGTGACAGCACCACATCAATTTCATTCGATCCGCAACAATAAGAAAAACAATAAGGGAGTGGGACGGTTGTGTTTGTGTAGTCCGGCCTCCTCCCCTTAACTGATATCATGCGGTCCAAATATCGCGGATAAAAGAAGGAAGAGAATCACGTTAGGAAAATCATGTAAACCCCCTACCTCAGTTTCAAGATCGGAGTCGTGGAAAGAGGATTCAAAGACGTTGACGGAGATTGTCTGAGATGGAACGTCGTCTCCCTTTATTTGAAGTGGGAAAAAGAAAAAAGGGTGGCGCATCGCGGGTATGGTGTCGCGGTAAACGGTCTCCGAGGGCTCAGCGTTCTTCGTTGGAAATCGTTCATTCTTCGCGTTCTTCGTCGAAGATGAAGAAGATGATCTCTAAGCTCCTTGCCTTCTTTTTCCCCCAAGTCCTCTCCAGCAACAAAGGAACTAACCCAAAATTAATTAAGCCACACCTAATTTATAAACTCAACAAGGCTTTTGAAATTCAATTGTTTGAATTTCAAAAACTCACATTAAACTCACCACATTAATGTCTTAATTTATTAACTTAAGTTAACAATATTAATGGTGAGTTGAGGGTGTTAGAGGATATGAAGGGGTGGGGTTTGTGTGGGCCCCATCAGCCTCATAACCTCCCATGTGAGGTTGGGTAGTTACCCAACTTCCATCCAAAGGATTTAAACACGTAGAGTAAAATAAAAATTGTTGTTAATTTTTTATTTTTAACATCCACTATTTTTATCAACTTCTCTGGAGTAAACGCAACTCCGGAATAGGCGTTCATAAGAAAATACCGGTGATGTGGTTCCATCAGTTCCCTCAGAATTGGATTCCAAGAACCGATTCAAAAGATAGAAAAACCCGCTCGTTCGTTCACTGAACGTATCCGAGCTAAACTTCGAAAATTGATTCCGGGCACACCGGGCCTTGGAATCAGGTGCCATCAGAAACTGTGTTTTTGTAAAATTACAATGAAAATTAAGAAAAAATTTTCCTTCAATTTTCCTGGTCTTTACATTACTCCCACCTCAAGGCTTTACGTCCCCTTAAAGCTTCAACACAAACTAGGGTCACAAAAGTGGTATTGAGCACGCATCTGAGCATTCCGCTCCCATGTGCTTACCTGGAGATTCTCGTACTGCCAAAGAAAGCGCACCCAAGGAATCGACCGTCCTTGTAGGATTCGCTCCTGTCGATTTTCGATCCCCACTAGAACATCCATGGAAGTAACCCCATCGCCATCGTCCTGCTCCTCATGGTCGATGATATGCGAAGGGTTGAGCACGTATCTCCTCAGTAGAGATACCTGGAAAACGTCGTGCACCTAATGCAACTGAGGTGGATCTGTCAAGTGGTAAACCACCTCACCTACCAAGCTGAGGACCTAGAAAGGTCCGTTGAACCTCAGAGATAACTTTCTGCCCTGGCCACATCTCTGTAAACCTCGTCGAGGTGAGACCCGTATAAGGACGCGATCATCATCCTCGAACTCTAGAGGTCTCCAATTACTGTTAGAACTGAAACTCAAACGACATCTGCCACACGGGTAAGGTTGACCAACTCAAGGTTGATTGGTCGCATCCTCCTGTGAAAGAGTTTATCCTGTGCTGCCTGTGGTTTCCTTTTCACCGACCAAGGAAAATCCATCCCGACGTCGTAGTTAAACCAAAACCTTTTTGCCTAATACCGTCAATTTTTGTATGAACTGTGGTTGCCCAGTCCATACTCAAATCAACGTCGTAAGGCCTCAATGCTGCCACCAAGAGATTCCAACCGAAACTCTCACCACGAGGGTCTGACCACACCGTCGGCGTATGTGTGATTATCGAGTCTCCTCCCAAGGTATCTCCAGATGTGAGTGTCATGTCCACGGCTTCCGGAAACTCTAGTTCTGGAATGAGATTTGTGAAAGTAAGGAATGATTCATATCGACGTCCATTACTACTGTAGCTATTAGTGGACACAGACATTCCCTTGAATCATTTTTAGAATAATTGGGTCACACTCCATGACTGTATGTAGCCGCACTCTTCCTCCGCCCTCTAGCTCCCTGAGCCTGGCGGGGATAACGAAGGCGGGAGGTTGTAGCATGTCAAGATGTACACAACCTCATGCTGCTCTCCTAGCTCTACCTTCACGTCTGCTACTTCGCAGACTCATCTCTCCTTTAAGCTTTCTCTTCATGAAACATTTATCACGCTCGAGTCTCTAAGACTGGCATCGGTTTCCGGTTTCTTACTGCACTGTGCAGTCTTCATCCGTTCCTGGATGATCTGAACCTTCTTTGCCTACGATCTGGTAGAGATGCTAAAATTTCTCCTTTGCCGAAAATAGAAACTCGGTCTCATACCCTGGATGAACCACGCCCATTGCCTAATACAGTCAATCCTGACATGAATGATGCATTCATGCCATGGATGACGTCGTAAGGCCTCGACGTAACTACTAACAGATCCAACTGTCACTCTCGCCTCCAAGTGTCGAGTCACACTGTGGGCATCAGTGTGAGGTCACTGGGTCTCCTCCAGTAGAAATCTAGAAAGTGAGGGTCAAGTCAACAGTTTAACCGGGACCACTCATTATCAACCAAACAAAAGGATAGGAAAGAAAACAAAGATAAGTGTCTTTTTATTATTGCAACTCATAGTACAAAGACATGAATACAACAACAACATGGAACTAGAAGTACAAGGGATGTATCCACTAGTTCCGCTCATGTCCACCTACTCGCAGAGCTCTACTGCCTTGTCCACTGCTCGGCTGTTGCTCAAGCACCTGCCGTTCCTTCTTCCTCAGTGGCTCCTCCAACGCATTTGGATCAACTGTACGAGGAGTCGAACAGTCACATGCCAGGTGACCCTTCCTGCCGCATGAGTAACACTATCTATTTCTGGCATGCCTGGCTCTGATCCCACCCCAAAGAAGGTCTTGAAGTATTCCCATGCGAAGGTCATCCCGTCGCAAAACTGAAACAAGTGGCTCCACCACCTGCCTGCTGCTGCCTAAAGGAGGCTGGCAGCAAAGATCACCATGAAGTCTGCCGGCGTCCCCACTAGCCTGAAGACTCTCACCACAGCCTCCACCCAAACCTCAACTGCCTGCGGGTCTGTCTCTCCGCAGAACCTGGGTGGCCTCTGGCGCTAGAACTCATGCAGAGCGCTCAAGTGGCGTGCATCGCCTACTGCTGTGGCTGGTGTCATCGGTGGGCCAACGTATGGGCATACCTATGGTGCCTCCGCTGGTGCCTCAACTGCAAGAGGGCCCTGTACCGAAGCCTCATCTCTCAGCAGGCTGTCAGTACACACATCCCTCTGGGATCTAGCTGGTCTTCCAAGAAAAGGTATCCTGAAAGAATCAACGTGACATGGTCAAACGATTATACCTGGTGAGCTGACCTGGTTTGAGATGATATTTAAATAAAACTTCTGGAAACACACATGCAATCAGTGTTTTCGTGCACAAAGTAGGAATTCAGTTGTCAGGGACCTCGTGTATGGATACGTCGGCCGCCCGCACAAACACTGGACTCCCTGAACAAAAAACCACACTCGGTACTCTTAACACTATTGCTTCACAGAAAGAAAAAATATCAGAGTTATTAGTTCTGTGGAAGAACCGACTCCTTTGATACCAATTTTTCACGACCCGTCCTCGGGGCCTGTGCCGTGACTACCCCAAGCCCGCCTTCCATAGGCCAGGGGCTGGCGACTAGCACCAAAGGCGTAAATCCTGATAACTGGGAAGGCATTTCCTTTATAAAATTAAACAAAACACTACAGAGTACAAGTGGAAGTAAAACACTAAGTACAAATAGAAGTGCTGAAAGTTAAATGGTCCAGAATACAAACCCAAATGAAAGTACAACTACAATTGAACAAAGTAAAATAGAAAAAGACAACAGATGGAAGAAAGGAAGCAGCTCCTGGGTCTTCCTCCTCGGATCCTACCTAATGGGTAGGTACAGATGGCGCAGCTCCTGGATCGTCCACCACGGATCCTACCTGAAGGGTAGGTACAGATAGCCTCATCAACGCTCTCGCCCGTCAACCTCCTCAGTGTGTGGTCTCATCGTGTAGTCCACCTCCAGGTATTGACTCGTCGTGTAGTCCACCTCCGGGTGCCGTCTAGTCCTCGAACACTCGGCCTCCATCAGCACTTCCCGTCTTCTGCAACCAACACAACGAGGTGCGGGCATAGCCCGTGTAGGGGTGAGTATAACGATACTCAGTAGGGACCCCGAGACCCTCACGGTCTCACTAAATCCAACATGGATAACCACAAATAAGATCTCAACAGATAACCTCTACTTAGGTATTTGCCCATGCATATAACTAAGTTATCAAGTAACCCATCTCAATCATGAGTAAAACACCAAGATCATGAAATTAACGGATAACCACTACCCATGTATATGCCCATACATATACCTAAGTTATCAAGTGACCCATCTCAATCATGAGCTAAACACAAAGGTCAAAAGTCTCAGCTCAAACCAGGATTTTCATTATCGAAACTGTAACTGCTGAAGAGCCCCGTCTCTGGAGTGTACAGTGGTCCTGTCACGACTCCGAGGTACTGCTCACTAACCTATGATTTCTGAGGTACTCCTCCTATCGAGTACCGCGGGTTAGCCACCCAAACAGAGTAGTGCTTCCCGCCAGGGTATGCCACCCAAACACAGTAGTGCACACCCCCTAGTGGCCTGCTGAGGTACTCTCTGAATGAGTACCATGGGTCTGCACTGTCACACATGTAGTGCTCCGTCCGCCATGGGTCTGCACCCAATCAAGGTAGTGTTCTGTCCACTTGGCTAGTCGACTCCCTCCAAGTCGAGTCGGTCAAGCAGTCGTCAGGTCTCAGTCGGCTACACGGTCTCCGTACTCCGCACGCTCGTCTCGGGGAGGGTCTGCTCCACGAGCTATAGGTCGATACTCCAAGTATCTCAAAGTCCCACGAAAAAGTATCTCAAAGGACCGCCTCGTCATTGGGGTCTCAACTCAATAGACGGCGCGTCAATCCGACGCCCGATCTGTGAGTTATTAGCCTTTTCGTCCCAGGGGCCCGGTTGGTTTCGTGAGAGAACCAACCCGGTCGTATCTCAACTATACCCCGAACTCTCATAGGGTATACTCATAGGTAAAGATTCTCAACGTGATCACCAACGCCACTAACGGTTCGTCAAACGGACGCCCATTCTGAAAGATAACAGTTTTTCCGTTCCAAGGGCCCGGTTGGATTTCGGGTACAATCCAACCCGGCCACTATCCAACAGTAACCAAAAATCGGGCGAAGAATACCAAGAGTTCCGTCTCATCAAGAGGAATTCAACGAGACAGACGGTGCGTCAACCGGACTCCCGGTCTGTGAGTTATTGGCTTTTTCGTTCCAGGGGCCCGGTTGGTTTCGTGAGCGAACCAACCCGACCACACTCCAACGACATCCAAACCCTGAGCGGAGTAAGCCAAAAGATCTTTCTCACTTAGAGGAATCCATGAAAGTTGATGGCACATCAATCAGACGTCTGGAGCTCAAGATATCAGTGTTACCGCTCTGAGGGCCTGGTTGGTTTCGTATCCGGACCAACCCGGCCGAACCCAAAGTATTCCGAAACCTTGAGTGCGATATACCGAAACGACCGTCTCATTCCAAAGATATCTACGCAACTGATGGTCCATCGATCGGAGGTCCGTAGCCCATGATATGGGAAAAAGACCAAAGAGGGACCGAAAACGGGGGGTCTGGGCCCGGACCGACCCGGCCCGACCCCCCTGGGTCGTCCTGAACCGGGTCGACCCGACCCGGCCCGGGTCCGACCCGGATGGGCCCGGCACGGCCCGACCAGCTCGGTCCGGCCCGACGGGCCATCCGCGGCTCGGCCAGCGCGGCCGCGCGGAAGCCGCGAGCGGGGTGCGCGGATTCCCCCCCACCCCCCCTCGCCGCTGATTGACGCCAGCGGTGAACCGCCGCTGCCAGCCATCCGGCTGCGCGCCGCCCCCGCCTTCCGCGGACCACCGGACGCCCTCCGGTGGTCCGTTTCTCCTGCCGTCTTCTCCAACGGTCCTCCCGGGACCAGACCTTCACTGCGAAGGGATTCAAATTCCATAGCAATCTACTTCGTCGTCGTACGTTGATCCGCACATCGCTAAACAAGCTGCGGAGGGTTGTCGGGCCGTGTTTGTTCGGCCCACGTCCTCCGCGTTAGGTGTTATCAATTGGAAAATAATAAACACACGATTTAAATCATTGACGAGGGTATAATTTATCCAAAATAAATTATACGAACACCTTGCAATCAAATACCCACACACGAGAGTTTAAAATTGAATGTGCGGTGTGACGATGACACACATTCTTGTCGCTCGATCCCGCGCGGCGTGACGATGTCGCACATCCTTGCCGCTCGATCCCGCACGATGCGACGGCACCACATCAATTTCATTCGATCCTCGACAACAAGAAAAATAATAAGGGAGGGGGAAGGCCGTGTTTGTGCAGTCCGGCCTCCTCCCATTAACTGATATCATGTGGTCCAAATATCGCGGATAAAAGATGGAAGAGAATCACGTAAGGAAAATCACGTAAACCCCCTACCTCGGTTTCAAGAGCGGAGTCACGGAAAGATGATTCTAAGACATTGAAGTAGATTGTCCGAGATAGAACGTCGTCTCCCTTCCTTTGACGTGGGAAGAAGAACGAAGGGTGGTGCGTCGCGGGTATGGCGTCGCGGTAAACGGTCTCTGAGGGCTCAGCGTTTTTCGTTGGAAATCGTTCGTTCTTCGCATTCTTCATCGAATATGAAGAAGATGATCTCTAGGCTCCTTGACTTATTTTTCCCCCATGTCCTCTCCAGCAACAAATGAACTAACCCAAAATAAATTAAGCCACACTTAATTTATTAACTCAACATGGCTTTTGAAATTCAAGTGTTTGAATTTCAAAAACTCACATTAAACTCACTACATTAATGTCATAAGTTATTAACATAAGTTAACAATATTAATGGTGAGTTGAGGGGGTTAGAGGATATGAACGGTTGGGGTTCTTGTGGGACCCACCACCCTCATAACCTCCCAAGGGAGGTTGGGTAGTTACCCAACTTCCATCCAAAGGATTTAAACACTTAGAGTAAAATAAAAATTGTTGTTAAATTTTTATTTTTAACATATACAATTTTTATCAACTTCTCTCGAGTAAACGCAACTCCGGAATAGGTGTTAATAAGAAAATACCGGCGCTGTGGTTCCATCAGTGCCCTCAGAATTTGATTCTGAGCACCGGTTCAAAAGATAGAAAAACTCGCTCGTTCGTTTACTGAACGTACCCGAGCTAAACTTCGGAAATTGATTCCAGGCACACCGGGCCTCGGAATCAGGGGCCGTCAGAAACTGCGTTCTTGGAAAATTACAAAGAAAATTAAGAAAAAAATTTCCTTGAAATTTCTGGGTCTTTACATCTATTTTAAATCAATGAAGCATACTGAAAAGTTTTGGCAGTAAATATTGAGAACATAAACATGCCAGCCAGTACACATGAAACCTTCCAACAGCTTCATCTGCTGGCACCTAGGGAAGTCAGTCATAATGTCCCAACAACAAGAAGGGGTCAGAATCAACTGTATTCCCCCATATATGATTACTATTATTTTCAACTAGTACGAAGGGGATGATATGATTTTGAAGAAACACCTACTCCAGATAATGACTAGACATATATCACTGTTTCGGTCGCTGAATTCATCGATAATAACATGGAAATGCTAAATGTGAAAAAAATACCTGCCTATATCCTACAAGGTATCCAAGAAATCATAATAGTGATAAAAGTAACAACTGAGGGAAAAAAACATGACACATTACTAATAAATGGGGTAGCTCATCAGCATAACACCTCAATTTAGACACACATATCTACTCTATTGCAAAAGGTTTATAGGGAAAAATCCCCCATAATATATGTATATTCAGATAAGGATATTAAAGTCACTTCAATCTTATGTAATTATTGTATTCAAATGCCACTCCAAGGTAGGAACAAACACCTTCCCATGACAACAACATCTCCCTACATGGGGCCCCAATTTCACGTATAAAGGAATCTATGAAAAATACCCATCAAATATAATTTAAAAACAGGAGACTTTCTACAATCAGTGTTCAATTAATGATTATGATCATGAATATCTTATACATTTATATGATACATATCAAGATTCCACCTTCCAATTACCGAATTACGGGAGTAGTAGTAGTCATTCTAACGGTCCCCTTCAGAAACATCATAATGTTTGATTACTTCATGGAAATAATTCGATCAATCTCAAGATAGTATCTCCATATGAGAGCCAAAACAACCCTCCATGTGTCTATAAGACCATGTGGTAGGAGTATCTTCACCATGATATAATCCACAATGTTGGTACTCCCTTTGATGGAATTCACTGTGAATGCACTCTTCACAGTTTTGATGCACATTGTCAAAAGAATTCTTCAATTGGAAATGTAGTGATGAAAAACCCATCATATCACGAGGCACCTGATAACCCAATGATAGAAATTTATAATGGATTTTCATTAGTATATGAAATCAATTTTAAAATAGAATACATACAAAGGAAATTTCCATTCTCTGAAACACCCATGGGACATTGTCATTCCAATATAGTAGAGGAGATCCCAATCAATCACATTGATTACAGTAAAACCATCAAGAAGCATCCACTATGGTCAGATGAGGTCAAGGATTATATTTTTAGTGGCTAAAAATATCTACAAGAAATGGAGGAAAATTTGGAAAATGAAGACGTACTAGTCATTTTATGGCCTTCATCCATCAGTGAATACAAAATTATAGCAGCGTGGGTGGTAAAATTTCCGCAGTACATCCACCTCATCATATAGAAGATATTTCATCACCTAAAATCAAATATATAACCATATGATGAGTATCAAACTAACATCAAGGTAGTAGATAAGTTGAAATTCCAAATTGACATGGAATCTCCCATATATTAACGACATCCAAAGATCAAGAAACAGAATGAATACCTTCAACATGCATGCCTCGATGAATTAATGTGGTTGCGATAGTTGATCATAGAAACCCCATATGGTGTTCATATAAGAGTATGTGGTTGACATGGAGAATTTAATTTCACTACTCTCCTTAAATAGAAATGTTCTCCAAAGGTGGTTTTAGAAATTTTCTTTACCTGAGGCTAGCAACAAAAAATTGAAACTATTCTAAACTGGTGATTTTTCATCAAGATTTGGTACATAGTAACATTCACTAAGGTCGAGAAATAAGATATATGGGTTTTGAGAGAATTTTTCATCAATATTTTTAGATTATCAGGAAATACTCTCTTTTAGAGGATATCTACCCTCAGAAAGAACAGATGTCTTAAATAATGCATTTTGTTTCAAAAGTAGTTGATGAATGTGCTTGCAGAATAATGCACCCATTAAATGTTCATACCAAAACCTGTAAAATCAAAACAGAATCCAACGACATATCACATACTGACATTCATGAGCAGCCCCAGCCAATAGAGTTGTGTACTACTTTTTAATAAATATCCCATATAGGGTACCCTCTTATTTTTTCCCTTCCTTTGATCTGGTAACATCAATTGTAACATATACGACTAAGTTATCTGGGGATTCACTTCTAATTACTGTCCACCAAACACCACATAGAATAACAGCAAGGGGTGTTTAAGTCATCATGGAGGGATTTGAAGGAAAAAATACCCCAATAGAAATGATATAATTCCTATGATTAAGTAAACATCTATGAACATCATTAATGATGTTATATAAGACAATGTAGAACATAATTCCCGCTCAAAGGAGTCAGAAGTGGAAGTTACAGTTCAAATTCTAGTTCACACTAAAACAAAAAAGGGAGGTGTCTGTACTTCAAACTAGAGGCTTGACCTAAATATGGGTACTCTCATGATCAATCCCCCTTGACCACTTCAGAAGGCACCTAATAGAAAAAATGATAATTGTAAAACTATGTCACACCTCCCTCCTGATGAGGTTCAATCCCATTCATTAGAGGAATGATTTTCTCAGTAGGAGGAATAGATTAATGATTTGAATATACTCAATGTAGAGTCACTCCATGGATATATTCTTTCCATATATTCTCCACCTGCAGATCCAAAACATGAATTCCTAGTTTTCACACAAAAAACTAGGCTTTTCCTTAATGATTGATGAAGATTGAGAATTAACTCCATTAGATACACAACCTAATCATGGTTAGGAAGATCCTTACAGGCCTTCCCAAATTTGTTACAAAAGATAGATTGCTACAATACCACCACCAATGGTCTTACTAGTCATCGCACCCATACATGCTCCATTCGATACACATGATAATGTCTCAATATTGAAAAATATTTCATGAATTCTCATGAACAATATTGGTTCACTAACAACTCAATCGAAATCTATATATGAGATTCATGATCCGATATAAATAGAAAATAAGGCTTACCCCGAATGGATAAATCATTCCCCTCCCATGACAACACTTGGTAATCATACATTTCTAATATTCAACAACTTTATAGACCTAGAGCATCACATTATTCAATTCATCTCTTATTGTGATCCCATAATGGGTACCCCTTCAAAATAAGTGGTTATGAAACTTTGATGCTTCTTAAAATCACTACAAGGACGAGCCTTTGTGTGGTACAAAATTTATTGTCTTTATCAATTATGAGAATGGATGATATCCATAAAAAATTTCCCTTCTCGATCCTCTCAACTTTATATAATCCAACAATATTCGATCTTAGGAAATTAAAAATTTTGGAGAATGAACGGTTCATCCATTACAATTATTAGTGGAAAGGAATAACATATTTCATAATCCTAACATTCCCCTGATAAAAATTATTTACTATTTGTATAGCTAATATTTGTTGGGGGTAGAGAAAACCATTTAAACCTATTAAGTTCTTAGGAGGGTTTCATGATCTGGGCTTAATTACTCAACAGGAGGAAAACAACATCATTGAGACCCAAGTAATGTCTGGAGTGTATTTTTTTCAATGACCTTTTACAAAAGATTATGGACTCTATGAAAGTGATGTTTTAAAATTTATCATTATCTGGATGCATGTTTCTTTATATTAGTCAAAAAGAAGAAAATGAATGGAAATAGTATAAGATAAAAAGTACATAGAATACTGGTTATTGGATGGTCTAGAAAACAATCAACCAAACTCAATTTATTCCCCAACCCAATTTGAAATAGCGAAATCGTCCCCTAGACACTTCTTTGGAAACATAGTCAGAATCATCAAAATATGAATCATATGGAAGATAATCTTATATGAATTGATATGTATTTAAGGAAAAGAAGAATATATAATAAAACAAGAACATTTCAAGGAGATATTTTTCCTTAAAATTAGAATATTTCATGCTAACTATCTTAATGGAAAATGACCCACCCCACCAAATGGTACAACAAAATTCGACCCATTAGACATAATATTCATTATTAGAGGATCTAATTTTTAGGCCCATTAAAATTTCTCACATATTGGATACCTTCACAGATTATTATTATGATCATAAACCTGAATTCCCCATTCTTGATTTTGGAATCGGGGGTAGAGGTTGTCATGGTCGAGGTTATAGAGAAATATGTGGTCATGCAAGAAATTGTTACACTATCCACTCCCCTCCTCAAACCATCTACGCAACTGAAACTCATGAATGAGCTCTTAAACTGGATAATTAGGAATAGTGAAATATTCCAATGTATGATAGGGTTCACCCTAACACAATCATCATGGATGATATATTAGAGGATATGTCATCTCCCAATCTACACAGACACATGGGATGGCACATGTAACCTAACCTTCCAAGAGTGGATTCACTACCAAATCCTACTTTGAGGGATCATCGACATACATCAAGAAATTAATACCATAAATATCATGCAAAAGAATACCCTCATGTGGGAAATGAAGGCCATTGGATTATAAGTATGCTATCTTGAAGTAATTATCCCACGTATTGGATATTTTGTCAATCATGGATTCTCTGAGAATATCAAAAGACATTGGGAGGCACATATTAAGTCCTTTTCAAGACCTCAGATGTTTGAAGTCAAGGATTCTACTGTAATGGTATATCATACATAGAGTGATCCCATAGAATTATGTGTAATTATTTTTTTTTTCAAAGATTAAGATGAAGATTACATAGATAAAGGAAAAATTAATCCCTTGTATATATCTATTAGAAACAAAGATATTGATGTTTGACGATACTTTTTTAAAAATTGATCATCTGTAAAATTTAATCTGGTAAAAGAATATTTTCCAACTTGGTATCAATGAATCTCACTAATATATATCCACTATATTGTTATAGGGTTATTCCAAGAATGTATAGGAATATCTAGGTGATATTACACTAAGAACTTAGTATAGAGATGTCATGTCTCACTTAGTATTCATGGTTTTCTAGATGAATGCAAATTTCAATGTTTTCTTGGGAATACAATGGCTACAATATCCTATAACCACTACTTCATCTTATCTCCAATGTCTCAAATACTATTTAAATTTCCATAATGGAATATTTTATTGTGAAAAAACCTCGTTCGATTCCTATGAAAACAATACATTGATGGAGGATTATATCATAAAGGAGGAAAAAATTCTACGGATGATTATCTTACACGAGTCAATGCCCCAAATGTCTCGGAGACAATCCAAGCTAACCATTTTTCACATATTAGTGTAGATTACAAGCTACTTATTAATCAAATTGAAGGGGTGTGTACAAAATCAATCATTAATTCAACATCTTTCGAAATTTCAATCATGAAAGGTGGGCTCGATGGTGATGGAGAAATTATCAACTCTCCACGTGAGGGTGAATGCCCGAATGAAAATGTAATCATCCTATCTCTTCTGATCCACAAATGTCTGGTTCATTCAGTATAACTAGAAGAAGTTGTCATAATGACAATAGAATGTTTGGAGACATAATCTCAATCCCTCCTTTACCATTTACGACTCTATGAAGTCATCATGTTAGTGAGTAAGACCGAAATTATTTCCTCATCCTCTTGATGTCAAAATGGTGGATCATGTAACGACCAAATGTTTTATCATTGTAAATACTTTCTTATAATTATGACATATAGTATACTCACGTTACGAAGCACAAAGACATATTATGATACAATATAATATGTTACCATTAAACATATTTTTTTCACTTATATGTTATGAATTTTTGAAAATCTCACATACAGGGTTGGGATCAGTAGGATTTTTGGAGTCTAATAGGACAAATATAATTTTTGGTGAATATTATCCTACACATATGAATAGTCAACTACCCTTATAAATAGTAATATAGCTCTTATAAATAGTAAATTTTCCAAAATAATATTATCCTTACCAATGAGGGATTAAATAAAATTTAGGCATCTTGTAAGTGACAATTTGACCCTAGTAAAAGTATTGGTAAGTCAAAAATAATTAATTATAGTTAATTATTCAATTTAAAATAATACTTATTTTCCAAAAATATGATCCTAAATTCAAAATTATATTTCTTATGGTTTTTGGTAATTTTATAAGACCGCATGTAATTTTTGAAAGCATTATAAAATCTGTGTTTATTTTAAAACTGTTTTTTTCAATAAAATTATGATTTTTATTAAGATATAAATTAATAATGTTTAGAAAATTATTTTTGAAAATTTCAATTCATTTTTGGATTATACACATTGAAAAAATGTTTGGGGTGATTTTCTGAGATTTTTCTGAAATACAATAATTTTTGGTGAATAATAAAATAAGTTAATTTACTATATAAATATATTAAAATTTACATAAACTATTCATGACGTCGCAAGTGATTTAAGAACAAAAATATTTTAAAAAGCTACCCTGTTTACTACTCTTGTTCATATAGTCATCATTGTTTCTTATCTTGGTGTAAATTAGTAAACTAAAATTTAAAATATTAAGAGAACGCCTCTCCCCTCCACTATAAATACCACCAATCACACACCCCCATTCCCCACACCTCTAAAACTTCACGCATTGCCTATTCCAGGACAAAAAACCATCCCTAGATCCTCCCCCAATCTAATAGATACTAGTATGATCAAAATACCGCTACTAGGTTCTTAAAGAAGGATCTCAAGAGGAGGATTCAAGAGGAGGATTCAAGAGGTAATTCCCCACTCTATTTTCCTTTAATTTCAATTTCAAGGACTTTTATTAATATCTCCACACTTATTCTCATCCACACAGTATGGTTACTTCATTATATCACATATAATGGAATTATATGGAAATTATGGGACATTATATCATTCAACCCCTTCTCATCTTCTTTTTATTTTACAAATGAAAATATTGTTTGTGAGGTATTAATTTATCACCTTCCAGAATGACATTATTTCCTTTTTCCTTTACCTCCTTAATATTTGGTCATGAAATCATTTTATTAGTTTAACCATATTATGTTATATGTATTATATCCTATTTAATTTTGTGTAACTATCTTATCTATGTATTACTAAATGGTAAAACAAAACATATTTTTTGTGATCCAAACACTGCCAAAATTAACCTAAAATGATCATCATTAAATTTTAACCAATGATTCATCTACACGGAATATAACATAATTCATTATAAGATCATTTAAAATAATTTAATATCATTAATTACATGTAATATCTGTTATTTAAGTTTATTAATGTCCTATATGAATTTCAGTTTATGTATAGAAGTGTGATGGTCAAGAAAACTATAAAAACGAATATTTCTGAACAATCAGTTTAAACTTTATAACTCATCCTAAGGCACAAAAAAGAACATAGTGAAACCATAGAAAACCATATTCATGTATTATAGGTTCTGGAGAATCTAATTAATGAATATAATGTCATGTTAAAGAAATTTAATGTGAATAAATTGTATAGATACAAGGTAAGGGGATATTCTTGAACCCAACATTCTTTCTTCGGGTTCTCCCTCTTTCAATCCATTTTTGATAAAGTTAATATATAAAAATCAGTTTTTCATCATTTTATTTTATTATTTTATATACATGTTTCCACTAGATTTTATGTCAAACATAATGTTTTCCAATAGAACTCTTCATTTAAGAACACACTTTTTAATTTCACTCAAGGTTGATAGTTCATGAATCTAGTTTGTTATTCCCTATTTATTTTGGGAACCCATAGTTTATGAATGTGATATTATGAGTTTGAACCCATTATTTTCCATGGTTATTTATGTCCATATGTTATATTTTTCGTGCATGATAATAAAAATTTTATGATGTGATAGGTGCACCATGAATTATATAGCACAATATAAATGTTTGAATGTGACAGGTGTGATAAAAATTATACATCGCTCCAATGCATTGGGTAAAGTGAAAAATATCATGAGTTAAAGTGAAATGATGTGTGAAAATTATGATATCTTTTTTCAATGCTATCTATAGAATATGAACACTAATTCCTGATGTTCCATTTTATGCATTTCCACATTTAAAGGTCTTATTAATTTTTAGTCGCATGATTTTTTGATTATTCTCAATGAATGCTATATTGTAGTTACATATCCTCTTATTGGGATTTTAGATCACCCCTTTTTTATTTATATCCTTAGGTGACTATGATTACTATATAGAAGAAATGGGTCAATAAGAGGATGGAGTTGAACAAATTAAATAAATGTTTATGTTTTATGTTGTAACTGTTATGTTTGGTCCTAGTTTTGCCAAGACATGAAACCTCTAGATCCATGTGGTGTAATACTATTATATTTTTTATCTTTATTATTATTTAATAGTAATTTAAAAAAATTATGGGTCTTTATAGTTTGTATCAGAGTCAAGGATTAGTTAATTTGGGAATTACGATAAGTGAAACCCTAGTGAGAACCTCTAGAATTACACTAAGTACAAATATTCACAAAAGAATATTTACATAGGGATACCATATGTTATTATTTAAATGAAAAATTTACAAATGAATAAGTTATTTATTCATTACTAGATGACTAATGTTTTCTTCTAACCTTCTCAATTTTAGAAAATGTTTGTAAGAAGGAGAAACATGACCAACAATCAATGCGAGGTCCAATGAGACGATTGAACGAACGACACCCTCAATGTTTGGGGAATTATAGTTAAAAACATCTTGGAGATTCTTACCCAAATATGTCAAGTTATGAACAAATACTACAATAATGGGAAACATCCTATTTTAGAAATGGAGTAGAAATTGGATATTTATTTTTTTATGCAGAAACAACCACTGAGGTTTAGTAGATATTCTAATCCACTAGTTGTAGAACAGTGTTTCAACTCCATGGAGAATATCTTTTCTGTGATACCGTGTTTAGTGATACAAAAGGTTACATTATCCATTTATCATCTAGAGGGAGAGTCCAATCAACTACGGTATTTTATAAATAACACCAATCCAAGAGTGGAATTTGAGGTGATTGAATGGGAATACGTTATGATAATTTTTCATAACAATTATTTCCCACGAACTCTTCATACGAATATAGAGAGGGAATTCATAGAGCCCAGACTAAAGGAAGGAGAATCTGTCATGACCTACGAAGTGAATTTCACAAGGATTTCATGGTATGCTTTGGGTTGTGTTATCAAGAATGATTGAAAAATTGATATATTCTTTATTGGGTTAAAACCAGACCTTTGAAACGCTCATAAAATTCAAGACATTGGGAGTTGTGAAGAAGTTCTTCAGTGTTCCCTCAAAAGTGGAGATGGATTTTGGAGAATGGTCCAATGGCTATGGTGGTATGAAACGAATGATGGAGTTTCAAGATGGAGGATCTAATGATAAAGCTGGTAAGAAAACTCAACGTCCCACATTCCAAAAATGTTGGAAGAGTCATTATGGTTATTGTCTCGAAGGGATTGGGAAATTATTCAATTGTAGGAAAGAAGCACACCTTTCTCAAGAGTTTATAAAATACATGAGAAGGAAGGAGAATGTAGTGGATGAAGGGGGAGAACCACACATGGTCCAATGATATAATTTTAGGGAGAAAGGGAACATTGAATTCATGTGCACTAATCCTCAAGTCCATGAGCGTAATCAGCGTCCGTAGACAACCAAGTCAAATGAATAAGTGAAAGCATATTCTGTTACTACTGTATAAGTGGAGAAAGATAATTGAATAGTATAAGGAACACTTCATATTAGCTCAATAATGGAAAAAATTTTATTTGATTATAGTTCTATGAACATCTTTATATCTTGGATGTTTAGTTGAACTATAAAAACGAACCCTCAAAAACATGAAGTAGAGTTATATGTAAAAACATCAATTGGTAAAATCATTGCATCGCAACTGTTTGAATCTTCTCCTATTGGAGTATGTGGGAAGATTCTTCCAGATAATCACATAATACTTCCCTTGGTGTAATTCTACGATATAAATGGTATGGATTGGCTCTAATTATATAAAGCACTTATCAACTGTCTAGAAAAAGAAATATCATTTCATATTCTGATCCACCCCATAATCCTCTAAAAATGCATGGATGATCATGAACCACCTTTGAAAAATACTTCTATTGTGTGATTATTGATTCCCTATGAATAATTATTCCTCTTCCAAATGATTGTGTCAAAGGAATGTGCCAACACTATGTAAATTCCCATCTCGAGGGAATACAATAACGAATTTCTCGAAGAGTTACCCATTTTTTCCCAGATTGTGAGGTAGAGTTATCAATAGAAATCATAACCAGAGCTACTGAAATCTCAATGTGTCCATATAGGATGGCTCATGTTTAACTAGAGGTGTTAAATAAATATATGCAAGTGAATTTGGACAAAGGGTTCATACGACCTTGCGAATCACCTTGGGGTGATCCGGTGCTCTTTGTGAAGAAGAAGGATTAGACAATGCAGATGTGTATCGATTATTGGGAACATAAAAAAATCACCACAAAGAACAAGTATACTCTTCCAAGGATTAAAGACATGGTCAATCAATTAATAAGAGCTCAATGCCTCTCTAAGGTGGATCTCTTTTCTAGATAGCATCAACTAAAGGTGAAGAAGGAAGATATTCATAATAATTCATTATGTACAAGATATGGACACAATGAATTTATAGTGACACCCTTAGGACATACTAATGACTGTAAAATAATCATGGATTTGATGAATAGTATTTGTATACATTACCTTGAAAAATGTGTGGTAATGCTTATAGATGACATTCTCATATACTCCAAGATAATGGAGGAATATGATGAAAATCTAATACTTGTATATCCAATATTGTGAAAGGAGAATTTGTATGCCAAGATCAGAATGTGTGACTTTTTTATGAAGAATGTCACATTCTGGGGACATGTGATCACATAGAGATGGAATTTCTATGGACCTTTCAAAAACCATGGTGATCGATGAATGGCCCAAACCCACTAGTTTCCAAGAAGACTCTATTTTTCATGGTTTAGTTGGGTACAACAAACTTTTTGTGGGAAATTTCTCATGATTATCATTCCCACTAACTATGATAACAAAGAAAGTGGTAAAGTATGTTTGGAAAGGAGAATGTGAGGGATTATCTAAAGAGCTAAGGTGAAGGCTGATCACTGCACCTATAATCATATTACTGGAATGTGCAGAATGTTTTGTGATATACAGTGAAGATTCAATTAATGTATTGGGTTGTGTACTCATGAAAAATGTTAAAGTGAGAGCATACCCCTCACAGTAGTTGAAGACATGTGATCAGAAGTACCCTATGAATAATCTAGAGCAGGAAACCATGAGTTATTCCTTAATTATCTAGTGGCACAACCATTATGGTGAGAAGTGTGACACATACAATGACCAAAAGATCCTAATGTATAGATTCACACTAAAGTATATCAACGTGAGTCAAAGGATATGGTTATATCTAATCAAATATTATGATTTCCCTATTAACTATCACCTTGGAAAAAAGAACAATGAATTTAATGCTCTAAGAAGAAATGAACTCGCTACTCTATCCCTGTTACAGATAGGGAATGACCCTATCTTATCAGATATACAAAGGATGGATTTGGGAATCATAAGGTAAGGGGAAACATCCTAACATTACCAAATGATTTCACAGCCATCAATCCAATATATTATTAATGAGGCACAATGGGATGGTCTGGAGTTACAAAATAATTTGAATATAGTAATGGAATGGAACCTATAAGAGTTCCATTTCGACGATGATGGTGTGATTCGGTTTGGAATGGGGCTTTTTGTGCCTTCATCATCCAGGATGAAGAAGGAGTTGTTGGAAAATGAACATAGCTAAACAATATTTTTCCATCCTGGTAGTGCAAAGATGTATCAAGATATCTATGAACACATCTGGTGGGATGACATAATGAAAGATATTGTGAAATATATCTCAAGGTGCATGATATGCCAGCATGTTAATATAGTGTGACAAAAGTCCAAAGGGATTGTGAAACAGTTGCGTATACCGAGGTGGAAATTGTAGAATGTCACTATGGACATTGTCAAGGTCCCCCAAAGACGTCAAAGGGATATAATGAGATATTTTTTGTGGTTGACCGACTCACCTAGAATACCCGTTTTATCACTATTCGGGAAGTTCTCTTGCTAGAACAACTTTAAAATATATATGTGAAGGAATTGGTGAGACTGCATGGTGTTCTAATCACTATTGGATCTGATCATGGTCCAAGTTTCACATATAAATTTTGGATAAGTATCAAACATTCTTTGAGTACTGAATTTAATTTTAGCACGGCTTATCTCCCCCAAACTGATGGGAAATATGAAAAGACTATTCTGAAAGTTGAAGATTTTCTAAGAGCCTCTTCTCTAGAATTAAAAGGTGGATGGGATCATTATCTCCCATGGGTTGAGTTCTCATAAAATAATAGCATTCACTCTTGTATTCATATGTATGCATATGAACCTTTGTATGGAAATAGATTTAGAACTCCCACCTATTGGGATGAAGTTGGATAATGAATACTCCTTGGACCCGGTCTTGTGAAATAGATGACATAGAAAGTTCAAGTCACCCAGAAACAAATCAAAGAAGTTCAGAGTCGAAAAAAGAGCTACGATGACAACCGTTGAAGGGGTTTGGAGATAGAAATTGGAGATAAAGTCTACCTTCATATATCACCATGGAATAAAGTCATGTGGTTTGGAATGAAATGGAAGTTAAGCCCAAGGTACATTGGCACTGTTGAGATCCTTGACTGCATAAGAGTTTTGTCCTATCGGCTTTAACTTCAAACAAATATGACTGATGTTCATGATTTGTTTCATGTATTACTCCTGAGAAAGTACATACCAGATCTCCTACATGTGCTAAATTCAGAGGTGGTACAACTGGAAGATGATCACTCTTATGAAGAGCAGCCAGTAAAGATTATGGACTGGAGATATAAGGTTCTACATATCACGAAAATCCACCATTTCAATTTTTTTATAGGAATAATATGATTTATGAAGAACCATGGGAATCAATAGAGGCGATGAATAAGTACCCTAACTTGTTTGTGTAAAACCATATTTTGAGGGAGAAATTTCATAAGGGGGAAAGGATGTTACGACCCAATGTTTTATAAATGAATTAACATATTTTAATTATTCCTTATTGTATAATCACATTAGTATGTAAAATTAATAATAATGACAATAAATACTATGATACCATTAACATGTTTTTTTCCCTTATATGTTTTGAATTTCTAAAATACGACATACACGGTTGCGATTAGTAAGATTTTTGGAGTCTAACAGAACAAATATTATTTTTGGTAAATTGGAACCTATCCTTATGAATAGTCACCAACCGTTATAAATAGTATTATGACCATTATTAATAGTAAATCATCCAAATTAATAGTAACCATACCCATGAATGAGTAAATAAAATATAGTCATCCAAAAAGTGAAAATTTGACCATAGTAAAATTAATGGAATGTCATATATAATCAATTATAATTAATTGAAAAATTTAATTGAATATGTATTTTACTAAAATATTTCCATAAATTAACAATTCATATCCATTTCGTTTCATGATAATTTTATAAGTCCTTATTCAGTTTTTGAAAGCAATATAAAATCTTTTTTAATTTTAAATAATGTATTTTTCAAGAGAATTATATTTTTTAATTAAAATTTAAACTAATAGTGCTTTAAAATTATTTTTGACAAATGTATTTCAATTTTATTCTACACGTTGAAAAATGTAGAGGGTAAATGTTTTTGTATTTTTCTGAAATTATAGAAATTTTGGGAATAATAAAATATATTAATTTAACTTATAAATACATTATAATTTAAATACACTATTCCTAGCTACACAAGTGATGGATGAAACCAAATATAGCACTCACACCCCTTTACTATTCTTGGTCGTATAATCATCACTATTTCTTATCTTGGGGTAAATTAATAAAATAATGACAAAACTATTAAGAGAACCCCTCTCCCCTCCACTATTAATACCACCCTTTACACCCTCATTTCCTCACACCTCTCAAGCTTCAATAATTTTCTAAACTCTGCCCAGAAATCATCCATAGCCCTTAACCCACATCCATGTTCTTCAGGTCTCCTCAAAATACCATGCCTGGATTCTTTAAGGAGGATCTCAATAGGAGTATTCAAGACGTAATTCCCCACTATCCCATTTGCATTAATTTCAATTTCATGTTCATTTCAAAATATCTCCGCACCTATCCTCATCCACATAATATCATAACTCCATTATCTAACATATAATGGAATTTTTGCATAATAATGTGGAAATATATCTTCCAACCCTGTTCTCATCTTCTTTTTTATTTTAGAAATAAAAACGTTTTTCGTGAGGTGTAAATTTATCACCTTCAAAAATGACATGTTTATTTTTTTCATTTACCACATTCATATCTTGTAAAGTGTAAATATTTAAGTTAGAACAATATTATATTATATTTATTAAATCATATTTAATGTTTTGGAACTATCTTATGTACATATAACTATATGATAAAACAAAACATGTTCGTTGTGATCCATAACCGCCCAAATTTACCTAAAAAGACCATCATTAAATTTTCTCTAATGACTCATCAATGTGGCATATAAAATAATTCATTATATGATCATTAAAACTCTTATAATATCATTAATAACAGTTAATATCAGTTCTGGATGTTTATCCACGTTCTACACTAACTTCCATTCAAAAATACAAGTGAACCGTTCAAGAAACCTATAAAAGTGAACATTCATGAACAATGAATATATGATTTATAACTCATAAAAAGGCATATAAATGAACTTAATGAAACCATAGAAAACCATATTTCTGTATAAAATGTTCTATAATTTATAATTAATGAATATAATGTCATTATAAAGGATATTAAAGTGAAGAAAGCATTCGGATACAAGGTAAGAAGAAATTCACGAAACCAACTATCTTTCTTCGGGTTCTCCTTCTTTCACTTCATTATGGATATAGTTTATACATAAAAATATATTATTCCTCATTTTATTTCATTTTATGGGATATACTTTTTTTCCAATGAAGTTTATGTAAAAAAAATGTTTTCCAAAAGGAGTGTTCTTTTAATAACACAACAATTACATCTCACTCAAGATTGACAGTTCTTGAATCAAGTATGTTATTCCCTCTTTCTTGAGGGAACCCAATGTTTATTAAAGCGATCTTATGAGTTCTAATCCATTCCATTGAATGGTTATTTATGTTCATATATTCAATGTTTAATACACGATAATGAAAACGTTATGATGTGATGGGTGCGACCGAAATTATATTGTGTAATATAAATGATTGAATGTGACTGGTGCACATGGAAATATATAGTGTTCTAATGCATTGCATAAAGTGATGAATCTCATGAGTTAATGTAAAATGACATGTTAACATGATGAAAACTTTTTTCAAAACTATGCATGGTAAATTACAACTAAGGCGTGATGTTTCATTTTATGCATTCCCACATTTCATTCTTTTATTAATGTTTCCTCTCATGATTTTAATGATGATGTAATGATTATTCTCATGTCAAAATATATTATTTTTACATATCCAAATACTGGGCTTCTAGATCACCCCATTTTTATGTATATCCTCAGGTGTATATGATTACTAAGGAGATTACAAGTGAATATAATATGCCAGATAAAAACGAATTAAATAAATGATTATGTTTTATGTTGTTAATTTTTCGTTTCGTCCTTGAATTCCCAAGACACTAATTCTATAGATCCTCATGTTGTAATACTATTATATTTTTAATCTTTATTATTATGTAATAGTAATGTATAAAAATGATAGGTCACTATTTTTCCCCACTTCCCTATGAGTAGCTTCTTTTATCATCGCCTCCTTAAGAGTAATCACATGAAATTGAGCATGAGCGTGAAGAAGTAGAATATGAATAAGATGTCTTGGACACCATTATAGCATTTGAGGATGCCATATATACCATTTTGGGTGAACACAGATGGGTAAATCTGGGTACAAAGTAATATCCACACCCCAGATTGATTAATACATCCATGACACTTCAGGAAGAAGGGATATATACCTCCTAAATAATGTAGCATTAGGATGTGTTTTCCTAAATCAACATAGAGATGTTAGGGCTTGGCCATGAGGTCGAATCCCATCATTTTGTTTTCCCAGAAGAGCATTAGGTTTACCTGAAATAAACATGAATGACACACTCGTCTCTTGAAGATTTCACGTGTAGCAGAAACGTGGTTTGACTATCACCCAATTTTAATTTTAACCCGGATCAATTATTACTCCATGATCAATAAAACGATGGAAGAATGTATCTATGGAATAGAATAAAAGATTCAGATAAATAATGAAGATGCCCGAAACCTTTATATATTATCATGTACATCATGTTTATAATTAAATTAGTTAATTTCATATAAGAAATAGTACCTGGTTCTTTGGTATTTTCTTTGTTGATGATGTTGATCATTTGGAATGACCCTTCTAGAATATGTCATTGCGCTTATGAGGATTCGACCTAAAATACCTGAAGTGGTGATCCAAACATGCTATGATGGTCTCTGATCAAAACCACTGATTCTCTGGGTGCTAGTGAGGTGAAGCAAGTGTCTTGTGTCGATCATTCTTGATCACTTGTTCTTCAGCCTTGAAAAACGTCTCTCATTATTGAGAGGGTAAAGTAGAGTATTCGAGAGAGAAATTTGTTAGATAAAAAATTCTCAATTCACCAAGTGTGCGGTGTGTTCACTATAGAACAATCGATGTACTAGTCTATTTATATTCATGGAACTTCTGCTAAACTATTTAATTTTAAAACAGCAATTAAATACATTCATGACCTTATAGAAATCACATGCTCACAATAATAATACCATGTCATTATATATGGTGCTCCAACATGTGCAAAATAGGATTATAAATAAAATTCAACATAAAAAATACTAGCAGCATCACTTTTATTATTACATGTTCCAACTAATAAAAAATTACCATTTTTGAAATAATTATTTTCTAATGGACCAAATTTTGTCTGCTCAAACTCCACTTCAGTTCATTGATCAACCAAATTAATAAATATATAAATAAATATCTTAAATGAATATTTTATTTACAAAAAATTAAAGAAATATTTATTCAATATTCCATAAAATAAAAAAATATATTTTATTTAGTTTATGAGATCATCTTAACTTGAATAAAGTTATTCCACAGTCTTGAGAATAATATGTATTTCATTAATTGAATTTAAATAGAATTTAACCCAAGACCACCAAAAATACATAGTCTGTGACCCTCTAGGATTATATTTCAATGGTATTTGGTGTGCATGCCTAAAGTCAAAGAGTACTATCTAGGAATGGTTCATGGTACCAACGATATTGAACGTAATTTTTCAACAAAGTCATCAAAATACGAACACTCACTGTGTAATATAATCCTCTTGTCTGAATATATCATCCAGCTACTTTCATGATTGGGTCATGAACTTTTATGCATGATAGGTCATTATTGGACTACCTAAAATATAATCGTCATTACACCATGTCCATGGAATTTCATGCGATGATTCTGTCTCGCTCAAAGGGCCATTATGTAAACTTCCTTAAATGGAATTAAAAATCCTTCGTCGACTTATCCATTAATATAAGGTCACATGTGACCAACCCAACATACCCTACCTCTATCCAACTGTCTGAATGATGTTTTTTGTGAGTATATTAATGTGTGTGAGTCGTGACATGTATTAATGATAATCATAATGTCTAAGGATCATGCACCCACTCCCAGATTGAAATATCCAATGACACCAAATCATACAGAATTCTTACAGGCGGGTCTGTTCTTATAATCTCTTATCCTGGACACTACCATTTGAGAACATAATGAGAGGAAGTTTCATCTTCTAATGAGTTCTTGAATTTTAAGGTCTGAATGTTATGTGTCCCTTCATAATATGTCATCAAACTGTATAACTATATTTACGAATATTGTTACATAATTTCTAGGTTCTCATCATAGTGGAGAACTTCCAGGACATTATCAATGAAAAAAATACTCTTGGACATTATTACATCATATTCAAGTAGAATAACATAAAACATGTAATAATATGTTTAATATTTAAATACATTAAATATATATGTAATCAATGTACAACCAGTTGGTTCTAGGAAACCAACTCTTACAGACTCGCACTTGGACTAGAGCTAATTTCCTACGACATTCAGTCCGCTAGACCTCACATGGAGATCTTGTTTCTACTGAGTAAAGGATTTAGTCAAGGGTCCAAACACATTGTCTTCCATAGAAATACATCTCTCTGCAACAACACATATCTGATTAAAATACCTCAAATGATGATATATCTGAAGTATGTTACTCATCCACTAGTTGGACCTTGGCTCTTTTGTGAGAGCCATGACTGCAGTATTATCACAGTACAATGTGCTGGGATCATTACATCTAGGTATCACATCCATCTCCTAGAAAAAGTTTCACATCTATACTTATTCTTTAGCTGCCTTAGAAGCTCTGATATACTTAGAATCTTTTGTAGAATCTACAACCATGATCTAAATTGATCTCTTCCATATCATTGCACCTACATTCAAAGTGAATATGTATCCCATTTAAGACTACATGTCATCTTGATCAGTTTGGAAACTAGCATTTTCATATCCACTGATAACAAGTTCTTCATCTCCCCCATAAACGAGGAACATATCCTTAGTATGCCTCCGATACATTACGATTGTCTTGACATCCATCGAATTGTGTGTCTCTAGTTCATCTTGATATATTCATACCACACATAATACATAGGATACATCCAACATAATACATAGCATGGAATACATGACTGACCCAATCACTCATCAATATGGAATTTTTGAAATTATCATTTTTTCCTCAGGTGTCTGAGGAAAAATTTTAATGGAATGATGAATGTCACGCGACACTGTAAACAATACCTTATTGTATAGTTCTACAATTAATCACTTCAGTATATTATCAATGATTGAAATTTTAATTCAGACCAACAATGTCAGGGATCTATCACATTGGATCTTGATCCCAAAAATATATGATACATTTCTCAATACCTTAATTGAGAATCATCGATTCAACCATTCCTTAATGGACTCTAATAATGGTTTCTTGTTTCTAATAAGTAATATGTCATCAACATGTAATATTAGGAAAACTATTGCACTCCCACTAAAACGTTTTAGACAGAAGTCTCACATTCATTCTTGATAAAACCAAATTCTGTTATGGAATCATCAAAATGAATGTTCCATGACCTAGATGTTTCCTTTAATCCATAAATTGATTTTGGAAACACTCATAGCTTATTGGTATCCTTTTAAGTCACAAAACCTTCAGGTTGTGTCATGCAGACATATACTTGAAGGTTCCCATTAAGGAAGGCAGTTTTGGAATCCAATTGAAAAACTAAATGTCCGAGTAATCTGTAATGGAAAGTAGAATTTTGATATATTTCAGCACTGAAATAGGTGAAATGGTATCATTGTAGTCAATTCTTTGAGTCCGTTTAAACCCCTTTTCAACCATTCATTCCTTATAGGTACTAACATGTCCATCCTTGTCTAGTTACTTCTTGAATACCGATTTGAAAACAATAGGATTTACATCAAGTGGAGGATCAAACAAAATCTAGACATGGTTTTGTAATATGGAATCCATTTTAGAATTCATGGCTTTTTTGGCACATGGAAACATATGTTCCACTGACTGCTTCCTAGAAGGCTAGAGGATCATTATTCTCAAATAATAATGAGTCACCATCCTTAGTAACTAGAGAACTGTACCATTCTAGTTATCTGACTACTCTTGTACTCCTACGCAGTTCTTGTGTCTCTGGAATAGTTCTTTCTTCCATGGGGATTTGTGGAATCTTCTCAAGTAAAAAATCTTGTATACCTTGAAACTAAACTTCATCGAAGTCCCTCTCGCTCCCACTATCTCTTTTAGTGATGTCTTCCCTATTAAGGAATATGGCGTGTCATTCCACTATAAACTGTTTTATCAGGGGTTGTATAGGTAATATCCCCTTGTTTTCTTAGGGTATCCAATTAAAGTACACCTTGTGCCTTAGGGTGAAAGTATGTTACCCAATGAGGCCTTAACAAATACATCGCTTCCCCACACATGTAAATTCTATAACAATGCTTTCTATCCACTCCAGAAATCTTATGGAATACCATTTATAGATTTAATTGGTACTTGGTTTAGTATTTGTGCTGCTTCATGTAACGCATACCCACAAAGGGAAAATGGAATACTCACTTGACTCCTCATTGGACTAACAATTTCCAAAATGGTGTGGTTACTCATTTCGCACACACCATTCCACTATGTTGTGTAAGGAAGAGTGAGTTTGGAATGGATCCCAAGCTCATATAAGAAATCAATGAAATCATGATTAAGATAATATCTTCCTCGGTTGGAGTGGTGTTTCTTAATATTCAAATCAAGATGGTTCCCAAATTCATTCTTGTGTTCATTTATCTCGTCAAAAGACTCCGACTTATACTTAATTTTGTAGATAGGTCCATATCTACTAAAATAATTAGTAAAATTTATGAAGTATGAATACCATACCCTTTATTAAAATAGAAATGCTCCACAAACATCAGTATGAGCCAACTCAAAAAGTTATATAGCTCTTTCTCTTTTCCCAATAAATGGATATTTTTTAATTTTTCTTTGTAAACATGCATGACATACTCCAAGTGTTTTTAGTTAGAAGGAATCTAACTATCCATCTTAATGTAACATTGTAAAAAATTACTTCTTTACATGACCTAGCCAGTGATGCAAAATTTGGGTGTGGAATGAGTCATGTGAAGTATCGTTGTTATCGATTTCCATTACTGGGTTTGTGTAATCCCACATGTAAAGACCGTTGTGTAAATGTGCCCAACCAAAAGAAATGATATTTTTGTAAAAAAGTAACATTCATTTTAAAACATGAAAAAAATATTTTTGACTAATGTGGATGAATAAATAATGTTTTTAGTAATAGAAGAAACATAATAAATACCATTTAAAACCATTAACATCACAGTTGTCAATGTGTGGAGGTAGTCTCCAATAGCAACAATAGCAGGTCTGGATTCGTTTTCTTCTCTTAGATCTACCTCTCCTCGGTCAATCTTCTTGAATATACCTATTTCTTTATTTGGATACATATGTGGGCACCAAAAGCTATATATAATAACTAATTTGTAGAAACCGATAGATTTAATTCAATAATAAACACCTGATGCTTCCCATACATATTAGGATTCATGAATTTCTTCTTCTAGTGGACCTTCATGCCACATACGAAACAAATAACATCCTATTTATTTCCTCATCTTTGATCATCCTTTTATTGTAAGGATGTGATGAAGCATTGGGCTTAAATCTATATTCCATCTCATTCCCCTTATTCACCATAAGGAGAGAAGGATTTTTCACGTTTAAAATCATTTTCACCTTTGACAATGAGGATATGAAGTTCATATAGAGTCTTATCAATGTTTTTTATATTGAAATTGGCAACAATGTTAGAGAAGATCTAAAGGAGTGGTGCGATAATGAGATCAGTGCCCAGTTATTCAGGAGAATAAAACCTAGAACCTCCGGATCCTCAATGTAGACAATGAGACTTACTACATGACTCCCTCCTGAGGCACCTTCTCCATGTGTACTCTAAAGTAGTTCCATAGAGATTTCAAACATTACCTATTTTTCTCTCACATGTTAAATACCACAGAGGTTCTCAAGAATGCTATAATCATCCATGTTTTCATGATACTTCATGAGTTCACTAGACATTGAATATAACATTAAACGGTGATTGTTGATCATTTCGTTCATATGTTTCCCATAGAACATGAATTCCTTATCACTCTCCTCTTTTAAAGGCAGATCATGTAATTATAACAGCAGCATGTAAGACGTCCGTTCATGGGGTTGGATGACCCAGATGTGTCTAAACCATTCCTAGAGGTTACTACTGGTGAGTATTTTACTTAATATAGAATAGAACTTAGGGATAGTGTGGTTGTTGAGCTTGTCATTTTTATTCTACAATTAAAAGGCAAGATAATTAGCACTTTCTCGATT
This sequence comes from Viscum album, assembly GCA_963277665.1. NCBI lineage: Eukaryota > Viridiplantae > Streptophyta > Magnoliopsida > Santalales > Viscaceae > Viscum > Viscum album. The sequence goes on from CAUJRU010002057.1 coordinate 75,484, forward strand.
ACATTTTAAGAGAAATAATAAATTTTTACTAAGTCTCCCATTATTATATATAGTCCCAATGGCCCTCACCATTGAACATAGAATGTCCAGTTTCCATGACATTCTAGTTTTAAGGATCCATATTCCCCTTTCCATAACCACAATAAGGGTTGGACAAGATATTAGAAGGTATTTAGGTAGTTAGGTATTTTCCAACTATAGTCATGCAACTACTTGATCAGTTGAGTGGACTCAGCAATCCTAAAATCATGACTTTTGGAATTTCTCACTTCAGGCCTCCAATTTTACACCATGTAATGATATGGCTACTCATATTGATGTAATATGGTTAAATAAACCCAAAATATTTCATAAGGGATTCCTTTATAAAAGTATCCTCCCAACAAGGGTTGGTAAAACACATAATTTTATTGAGTTTTTTCCTTAATAAAGTAACAAAAGGATTCATATGGCTTAATATTTTATTTGAGAGATTTTTATCTCTTATGACCGAGTTTTGTATTATCATTAATAGATGATTGTTTATATTAATTGGAAGATACCCAAGTAATTAACCATGTCTTGATAATATTTATGCATAAGTATGGTTTATTTTAATTACATCTTGCATGCTTGTTTAATTAATTAATTATTAGATCGTGACAACAAATCCTTAATGATAAACCATGGAACTGACAGAACTAAAATAAAGGGAATGATCATTATATTTTTAATGGTTATTTTATCTTTTGGTTGGTAACATAACCCTGACCTTGGGGAGAAACATCTTTAACCATTTGGGTTCATGTTTAAATCTTTCCACCAGTCCACCTCTGTATCCCATGGGATTGGTTTCATCATGGATCCAGCTTGAACCACCTCCACTAGAATGGGGGTTCCATCCATTACATATGAATTTTTTAAAATCACATGTAGTGGAGGGGTAAAAAAGGGGTTTTACCTAAAAAACATGGGTATGTCGACCCTACATATTAATGCGGATAAGGATAGCATGCCCACAAATTTAATTTAAATAAATAATTTAAAAGAAAACATACACATAAAAATAGCTTAGTCTGTATTATGATCATCGATACATGAAACAATATTTATTCATAAATAAAAATATCATCCAATTATTTGATCGTTCTTGTTTATGATAAATCATGATCAAATAAATTAATTATCAACTTTAATTAATATATACTTTTATCTTAAACCGTTTTATGAATTTCGTTTAGATTATCATTCATAATATTTTTAAACAAATAAACTCATTTAAAATTATCTTTGTACGTAACCTGAATCTTGGATGCAACCTAGTGAACTCCCATTCAAAACTACCCAATTAGTAGAAATGAACATTATGCAGATGTTGAATTAAACACATATATAAAAAACACCACTAAAATGTTGTGGCTCAGCTTTAGGCCCACAATATGGTACACATCTCAAGGTTTTTTATAATATAATAATAAATTTTAATAAAACTATTTAATTTGGATGAGTAAACAGTGTGTAGATCCGACTACACTGTGTGAACTATCATTCACTACCCATCCGAAGTACATGCTTCGGGACATGAAGTGTAGATGTACTTCAAAAATCTTCAGAGTACATGGCGTGTTCAGTGAGACACACACTTTGTAGTTTCCATGTTACACGGTTTCCATCCAGGAAATCCATGTATGAGGTACACTGTATATCCCCAACCCAAAGGGACTACACACCATGTCCAGCGGACTACACAGCGTGTAATCTGAAAACTGTGTGCCACCTGCTCCTGGTCAACAAAAAACGTCATTTTAAACATAGAGAGACTCCAACAAACGTCTTGGTTTAGAGAAAATTCCCAATGCATTTAATATTGTCTACATAAAATGTAATACCAAATACATGTTGTTTGTTATGGTGTATTATAGAGAGGATGTTTTGGAAACTCCGGATAATATCCTATATTTAATTTTAATCAAAATTACATGAGATGATTGTTTCGATATGGTGAACGAGAAATGAAATAGGAGGAACATATATCGGGATTTATATTTGAATAATGATTAACATGATTTTAAACAAATATATTATTAAATTCAAAAATCTGCAATGAAATACTTAAATTAATATAAACAATGATGTAACATCCTTTGATACCACATCAAGGATCCGGGTGCAGTGGAAGCATGGTTGTCCAATCGCCCAATGTTAATTATTACCATGATCATTTTCACATGAGCCTCAGACCTATTGCAGAAGACTTAGAAGGTGCATCCAAGAGACCCAAGATCAAATCTGGGTGGAGGAGGATTTCCAGGTAGTGTAGTAATATTGTAGTTTTTACTGTAGCAAGCATTATTTGGTACTGTAGCAGCAAGAACTATTCATCGATCTGGGCCTTTGGGACACCTATTTGGTCATTGGGTCCTGTAAGACATTCGGGCCACCCAATTCCTTCGGGCCAGAAGTTTCTCAAGGCCTTCAGGCCACCTTAGGGCCTTAGGTCCACCCGAAGGCCTTCGGGCCACATGAAATGCAGATGTACTAGTCAGACTACAAGGGACAAGTCATCGGAGTAGGATTTAGGGTAGGCACATCCACTATAGAATAGATAATCGGAATTAGATGAATGAGAGGGTATGACATTTCCATAGGTACCGAGCCTGTGCAGCTTTTCATAGGACAACTATCTGACCAGCCCTGCGAAGGTGGTGTACTGATATCACAACATATGTTGGGGAGGAAAAGATCTAAGTTTTCTTGTCTGGGTGATTAACTCTAAGACCTACAGGTCATGTAATTGTCTCCAAGCCTCTGGGCCTTGTAAGGGTTCCAACTCACCCCATTAAAGGTGGATTATCAAGATTATAAAAAAAATGAAGGCCTTCCGGCCATTCCAACCTTGATCATTGATTATTCTAGGAACAATAAAATGATGAACTCTAGTCTCCACAGAATAGAATTAGTGATTTAGATTAAGAAGGAAGGGACTTGAAACCCATAGAGAAAATCTTTCACATCATGTTTATAATTAATTTAATTAATTTCGTAATGATAATAATACCTAGATCTCTAGTATTATAACATTTATTATGTTGATCGTTCTGAATAACACATCCAAATAATATCATTATGCTTGCAAGGATCCAAACTAGAATCTATCTAGTGGTGATCCACAGGTGATCCTATGGCCTCCGATCAACACCACTCATTCATCGGGAGCTATAGTGGCAAAGCGAGTGTCTTGTGTAAGTCATTATAGATTTCTTGTTCTTTGGCCTAAAAGAACGTCTCTCGTCCCCGAGAGGGGAAAGAAGAGGATTCAAGATAGAAATTGTTTGGCTCAAAAATTATCAATTAACTAATCATGTATTCTATTCACTATGGCACAGTAGACATAGTTGTCTATTAATATGCATGGAACATCTGTGGAAATATTTTATTTTATAATATAAATAAAGTAAATTCATGAACATAGAGAAAACCCATTATCATAATAATAAAACTATGTCATTATATATAGTGCGTTAACTTGTGAAAAAAAATTATGAATAAAATTACGCATCACAAAATAATAGCAGCCTCATTATTATTTTAACTTCTTCCAACTAATAATTAGTTTCAATATTGAAAATAATTATTTTACTACCAGACTAGCCTTGGTCCGATTGAACACCACTTCCATTTATTGAACACACGAATAAATAAAAAATAATTTATTATCTGGAATAAACATCTTATTTAGAAACTAGTAAATAAATAATTATTAAATGTTAAATAAAGTAAATTAATATATTTAATTTAATTTATGTGATCATCTTAACTTGAATAAATTTATTCAAAAGTATTCAAAATAATATTTATTTAATTAACTTAATTCAAATTGAATTTCACTTAGACAACCAAAAAAACATAGTGTGTGGCCCTCTAGGTTTTTTTTCACATTGGAATTATGTGGGCTTGACTAAATTCCAAGAGTACTGTCTAGAAACGGGTCAAGATACCCATGAAAAAGAACATAAATTCGCAACAACAAAAATCCACATACGAAATCTCACAGTGAAATATAATCCCTTTTCATCAATATCTTATCAAGCAGGTTTCATGATAGATTCATCAACCTTTATGCTTGATAAGTCATTCTTTGACTACCAAAAATAAATTCGTCGTTACACCATGGACATGGAATTTTCCACGATGGATCTATTTCAATCAAAGGGTGGAGATATTACCTTTATTATATGTAAGGGACAAATCCTTCCTTAACATAACCATTAATATTATTTCACTCATGACACACCCAAGGTACCCTACATCCCGCCAACTACTATGTGATGGTTTACATCCACAAATCGAAGTGCATGAGTCGTGGAATGTATTAATGATAATTGAATAATTTAAGGATCATTACATAGGCTCACATATGGAAATATATGATGACACTGAAACATGTAGAATTTATAATGGGGGGTCTGCTATCATAATCTCCTGTCATGAAAATTAAAAAGTTAGAACATCATGAGAGGACGTCTAATCATCTTACGAGTAATTTCAACTGATGGTCTGCATGCTATGTGTCTCATCATAGAATGTCATCCAACAATATAACTATATTGAAGAATATTGATATATAATTTTAAGGTTCTGATCATAGTAGGGAACTTCCATAGCCATATCAATGCAAAAAATACTCTAGGAAATTATTACATCATAGTCATGCAGAACAACAGACAATATGTAATAAGATGTTTAATATTTAAATTCATCAAATATTTATGAAATCAAAGTACAACCAGTTGGTTCAAGGTCACCAACACTTACAACTCACACCTCAAAATTTATTGTTGAAGTGGAAAAAACAATTAAGGATGAATTTATCGAAGATGTAAAATACCAAAAATGGCTATCCAATATTGTCCCTATGAAGACGAATCATGGGAATATCAGATTTTGCATCAATTTCAGTGATCTCAATTGTTATTGTACAAAAATTATTTCCTGATTCCTATCATAGAAATTTTGATTGATCCAATTGATGGTTATATCTCCCTCTCAATCATGGATGGCTATTTAGGGTAGAACTAAATCTCTATGGAAAAAGAAGAAAATGAATCCATAGCCTTTAGAGACCCTCTTGGAGTATTCTTTTATCATGTAATTCCCTTTGTCTTGAAGTATTTAGGTTCCACATACCAATGTCCGATGAATCAAATCTTCAATCTCTACTAGGAGATGTTTGTCGAATGTTACGTTGATGAACTAGTGGTCATGTCTATACAATGTTTCTACCACTTGGATGCCCTAGTGACCTTATTAAGAAAGCTTCTACATAATAATATAAATATAAACCCCTTAAAATGTGATATTAGGGTATCCTCTATGAAATTTCCTTGCTTCATCGTACACCATCATGGAACCGAAGTTGATCCCATAAATACTAACGATATTAGGGGTATGTCACCTTATCTAAGCATAAAATATTTGATAGGGATTAAAGGACACTGGGCATTAATTTGATCCTTCATATCCAACCTCATTGGAAATTGATTATCATTCTCTAAATTGATGAATAAGGGGTTCACATATAAGTTGATAATTGAATTACAAAAATAATTTTATGACCTCAAAATATACCTCTCGAGACTACCTGTATAGATACCAAATACTGAAGGACAACCACTCATTCTGTACATTATGGTGTTAGAATGATCACATGGTGGTATTCATTAACATAAAAATGATTTTGGGATTGAAAACATCATTAATTATCTTAGTAGAACCATGATTTATTATGAAGATTTATATAAATACATTGAGCGTAGCATATTATAATTTATATTTATCAGTATGTTGTTGAGGCACTATCTACTCTATCACATGGTCAACTTGGTTTCTTCTAATAAACCTGTCAAATTTACTGTCAGTCATCCTCTAAAGCGAGGAATTCTGGCATGGTGGGATTTTATTCTTTAGATGTTTGAAAAATAGTTTGTGCCCCAGAATGAATTGAAAGGTTAGGATTTGGTAGATATCCTCACCAATCACCCTCCATTAGATGAGATTCCATTAAATACTAAATTACCCAATGAATCAATATTATATATTCAAAGAGGACTCCAAAAAAGGATATGAATTTTATGGTTGCATCCATGATCCCAATGGGAAATATAATGGAAGACCCTACACTAAAAAACATAGGCTTAGGGATTATGTTTATCTACCTTGATAATGTAGTGTTTCCATAATCCTTATAATCAAGAGGTTACATAATAAATGATGCAGAATGTTAGGCCCTCAATGGAGGACTAGAATTCAATCATAAAATAATGGTAAACCAACTAGATGTGAAAGGTGAATCAGATTTGTTAATTAATAAAATCAATGGGTATCACACCGTAGAAATGAGGATCTAATCGCATTATTATATTCTCTTTGAATGTAAATGGAAACATTATACTCATATCCAACATTGAATTATAGTCCATGATAATTAATTACCAAGTCGATGTTTTAGAAAATGAAGTAACAGTATGGGAGAATCCAAATTGTTATGAAACAATCATTAGTATTTCCTTCCACTGAATGGTCTATTTTTATTATCATATTATAAATGTAGATATCAATGAAACCAGTCCCATTGTTGTTCCATATAGTCCAACCAAGGGATGGATGATTCCCATAATGGAAAAACTTTATGATGGGGTGATCCCACTTGAAAGAACTAAAATGGAGAAAATTTGGCACCAAGTATCCAATTTCACCAATTATTATTGGCCAAATTTCTAGAATGTTCCCTACAAATGAGGCTCTAATGTAGTCCTTCTAAAATGTGTTGATAGAGAAGAGACTAAAACTATTATGGAAGAAGTATATGTGGGAGCCTATAGTGCACCCCAATCCGGGTATAGTTAGACTGATCATATTAGAAGGCTTGGATACTTCTAGAATTCGATGAATCATGATTGCACATAATTCACTATGTAGTATCACTCTGGCCAACTGAATGGTAAATTCATCCATAAACCCCAATATTTTCTGCATAAATCCAAATAAGCCTAGCCATTTTCCATATGGGGAATGGATGTTGTTTCACTACATCATATACCTACAACCAAGCAGTTCAAGTTTTTCCATACTGCTCTTGATTTACACTCAAAATGGGATAAGACAATACCTTTTAAGGAATTTAGGTCCAAAAAGATCATTAGATTTTTCAAAACTAACATAATTAACATATATTTTTCATCTATCATATTTATGGACAATGGAACCAATTTCTATTCAGTTGTGGTAGAGAAGATATTTAAATAATACAATATCATATCGAACCACTAATTCTGCTATCAGGAAGTGTCCAATGGATATATAGAGTATTTAAACAAGAACATGTCAAACACACTCTAGAATATGGATGTTAGAGATTAAAACTCATATCATGATATGATCATTCATGCATTATTGACTTACCAAACTATTACCCACACTACTACCTGAGAGACTCTATATTTTCTGTTATATAGACCAATTGTATTTCATCCTAATGAGGTTCAATTTCAATCACTCTGAGTTTCCATCGATAATAATATAACCATAGATGTGGAATCCCAAAAAATTATTATCTAATTAGAGTGACTTGAATTAAATATATTGAATAACTTTAATCACTTTGATGTCTATCAGAATCAGACAGCGTGAGCGTTCAAAAGAAAAGTATCCCTCATTTTGTTCCTCCATGGATAATTGTTGTTGGTCCTTAGGACTTGTCTGAAAACAAGAAAAAATCCTACAAATATTGATAAAGATTTGCAGAGACCTTACTCTATACACAAGGTCTACAATAACGAAACTTATTCAATGATCTCAATGAATGTCGAGCTCTTTATGACTCCCACAAATGAAAGGTTTCTGAAGAAATAATTTCTTAATAACTCAATATTCATCTTATCTTTAAGATGTTGAATTCAATAGAACATTATGTGTCTACACTACATGATGTTAAAATTTTTGGCCTCACTTCCCTTATTTTATGATGATAAAATGCACATCATGAGGTCCTAGTTGCACGACCTAAAACTGAAAAACAAAATTCATCCTTACAACATGATGGTAAACTGCATGGGAATTCAAGAAATACATATGGCTTGATTGAGATTTTCATTGAGATACATAGTGATGCATGTATCTCAAATATTGATTCCATATGCGACCAGAAGGAAAATATTTTCACTCCCTAAATTTAAACCAGATCTTTATATAAAACTTTTCCAAAACATATGGTTTGATTCTAGTTATAATGAGATGTGTGGCGATACATAGAATTTTATTTTTGAAAAAATTAATTTTGTAAATAATAAATCCCATTACTTACATCAAAACCTAGTTATTGTGGGGAACCTCCTCCATGAACTATGTGTGGATTGACTCTCATTCTATTGAGATATATAGTGACACCTAGATCTCTAACCCCAAGTCCAATAGTGAATTTGGAAACGAAAACGGTACTTTATTTTCCTCATGAATGATTCAGATCTGGACATAGAATAATTCATGGACATATATCCTTATTCTCATTATATTGAGAAATTTTAAATACATATACATCATTCTTTAGGCTCAACCATTAAATTAGAAATTATCCAGAGTCCCATCCCCATATCAAAGACTAATTTGTGTTTGGTAATTTTTAATGAAAAATGTATGGATCTATTTTCATGACAGTTAGATACCTAGAGATTCCTGGATTATATCACATGGAACATGATCCACAGACATTAAATTCCCTTATCCCTCCCTTTTGTTACTTTTGTGGAGTAGAAGAAACTTTTCCACTCCTTTTTTCATAAACCATGTACAACTCACATTGAATTAGAAGTTCGATATAGGGGATATTTACATAAAAAAGGATTCAAATTTCCCCTTCGGGATGTCAGTGGTCTTGGATATAATAACGTAAAAGGAAAACTGTATTTCCCTGTCACAAACCAAAAAATTTTATGATCTTATTTAAGAACTACATGTGGATTGATTCTAACCTCTATGAGAAAAGTTGTGCATAAATACATTCCATATTCAGCTCATCCACAACAAGATACACATAATGTCCATATTCTCCCATGTATGTTTCAGATATACAATCCATGATTCAATATGCCTAATCATCCTTTGTATGATTCTTTATTAAGAAAAACCATACTCCCCCACTTATTAATTCAACAACTATGAGTGACGTTTATATAAGAAATATGTGTGGCTTGAATCATTCCCTAGCATGATACATAGTGACACATGGGTCCTACACCCCCATCCTTCTACAAAATTCATTTTCACATCGATTCACCTTTTTCCTTACCACAGGACATTAGAAAACATGCATAATGTCCTTACTGCAAGACATTAAACTGCATGGTACATATTGAACAATGTATGTATTTATTATCAACCCATTATTATATGTAGTGATTAATATGCCTTATATCCTAGTCTTATACACGGGGAAAAGAAATATTCGACCTCTCCTATGTTCGAGTAAAAATATCCATGCATGATCACTTTTTTTGGGTCCTCTCAATAAAGTACACACCAAAAAAACAAGAGATGTACTCTTCATACATATGAGTGAGATGTATATAAGGAACTCTAAACTCAAAGCCAATATCACTATTTATGATTACTTTTGTAATTGGATAATGTCCCATTAACATGTCACAATCCAAATCCTGAACACTTTAATATGTTATAATATTTTATTAGCTTTTGATAACAGAATGTATGATATCTAAGATCTCCTTTAAAAAAAATGAAATACCTTATTTCAGTATGTATACTGAAAATCACCCCCATAATGTGTTTGGTAGCCAGGTTAATCCACTATATTACTAGGAATTTTTTTCCCTAGTTGTCCTCGCATGGAACAGACCCATAATTGGATCTTGAAATATCAGTAATTTTTCCCCTAGGAGAAGTCTCACATATCCCTTTATGATTTGATGAAGGTTTGATGGAACCCATGAATGAAATTAAATTACCATTCCTTTCATAATTTTTTCATGACATATCTTCTAATATAAAAGAATCTAGGACCATTGTTTACAATTTCCTTCATCCTTTCCAATGTATAGAAGAACGAACTTGTTCTGATGCTGCATATTCTATGTCGTTTCCATAATATTGTGGTCCTATGAACAAGAACTAAAACCCTAAACACCATTTATTTCCAATGCATTGATCATATCACTGTTTTAAACCAATTCTCCCCAAATTATCATGAAATAATTATTTGAAATACCCCTTACAGGTTTAGGTACTTTGTCCTTACACAAACAGAACACAATGTGAATGGAAATATGTATATCTACAAACTTCTATTGTATTTTAATGATATAATGTAATAATCCTATAGAATAATTTATCTTAATATTCAGTATGTTCCCAAGATATCCTTGCATGAATCCTCCCCCATAACGGGGTGGTCAGCTAAAGGATTCCACTATAGACTACATAGTATGTACCTTAAATATCCTGGATAAAACAACCCATAAAATAGGCTTTTCAACTAGTGGTAATATCATCACCAATAGAGGACAACTTTTATAATATAATACCTTTTTCATATATCAACCATCAGATAAATGAATCCCCAAATCTCAAAATACATTTTCTCACCTATTACACCTAAATATAGAAGCACATTTCCATGTAAAGTAGCATGAATAGGGGTACAATCAACATTTAATTTTAAGATAAATTCATTAAATTATATCCCCCAAATGTCCGTGCTGCATGACTTTAATAATTATACCATAAAGTCATTTCTACATGAATTTAAACATAATAGCATAATGTCCTTACTTAATGACATTAAATTGCATAACATAATGTCCTCATTGTATAACATTAAACTACACAGTCTTCATCCTAGTCAAACAGAATTATACTTCATGATATCTTAATCATTTTTTAGAAAGGTCCTTCCACCCTGAGTCGATCTATCCAACAAAGGTACTCTCCATCAAAATAATTATTCATATAAAGTGTTTTCTCATTAATTTCCATTTCCATTATAGGTATCCCCTTCATTCTCATAAATTTTCCACTAAATAAATAATTTTGTGGTCTTGATAAATCATAATCTGTATAAAATTCACCTATAAATAAAAAAAATGTCATAATTCTTGAGAACTCCTTTCATGAATATTAAATACATTCCCCAACTGACCTTTAATAATTTTCCCATATAAAAAATCTAATAAATAAATGATTACACTATTTGAATATACATAATGCACCCCAGTCTGATATGCATAAAATATCACTCCTAATTTGTTCTTAATCAATTAATAACAATGTTCTTAGGAGATACCACCTCTATTCCTAAATACCATCTTATATATTCATAAACCTCAAAAATGTCTTAGGATTCCCCGTGGTGGTATCTAAAGATTTTCAAAACATTTTCATCCCTTGATCTTGGTTAGGGACTTCATTTAAAAATATTATGTTTAAGTCTATTCAGGATAAAACCAAGTATCATTAGTTTGGTATGAATGACTTAGACAATACCAAAAAGGATACCATTTTTTCATGATTGACATCCCACAAAAATAATTCTGGATAAAAATCGGGTCTCAACTCAATAGACCTTCAATTTTTTTGGATTAGATGAAATAATTATTATTAGAAAGAAATAGGAACCAAACATGTTAGGATTAAAAAAAATAGGAAGCCTAAGAAAATTCCATGTCTCTCCCTTTATGTATTTTTCATATTTTGTTTAGGAAGAAATTAGGGTGATGACTCAAAATACACAATGGTTGTATGTTGTTCGTATGACCCTAAAAATATTTTAACTACACATTCAAAGACCCATGGATTTTGAAAAAAAAATATAGATTCATCCCACACATTAATTAGATCTAATTTCCACCAAATGATTTTGGATTGCATCAATGTTCCATAGAGTTCTCTTAAAATAAGAATATTTTCATTCTGAATGAATGTAATTCTAATGGGGTTCTTTTATTGGAACTATAAAATGGGTTTCATTATATTTTATGTAGAATAAATGTTGTAAACCTGAAATAGACACAATTTTTTTTGTTTGAGTAGAAATAAATACTTATGGTGTAAGGAGGATATGATTTTATTTCCATGTGTTGTGACCCAAAAGACAGTGAACATGCTCAAAAACATCACGATGTGACTCTACTAAAGGTCGATTGCTAATCTGATAGAACAAGTTCACTTATCAATTATTTCTAATCCTTTAGTTGGTTTTCTAACACCTAAAGGAGAGTAAATAAATGGGGAATAATTTAACATATTTCATCATGGGGTTTATTGTAAAAAACACTTGTGCAAGGAAATCGACCAACCCCCAATAAATAAATATTAACGTGAGGTTCCCTTCCTTATCCATGTACTTATGATAAATACCATCATGAACAAATTTGGTTACCCTTGAATTCCTGAGAAGTTATCAATGAAATGTAGTTACCCATGTTTTACATCTCCCACGATAACCCCAATTTTCCCAGGCCCACCTCCGTAGATCACCCCTTGCATGATCCCCCTTGGATCAATCATATCTCAAGAATTTTGTGACCCATTCATGAATCCTGCCTCATAGAATCTAATGGATGCGCCACTGTTTATTTGGATCCCTTGTCTAAAAGGGACAAAATTTAATCCTCCACCCAATCCACATGATCTACAAATGCATAGGAAAAGGTACATCATCTTGTCTCCCATTTGGATTTGTATATCTATTATCATAGGTTTCATGCACATGTCATGTCATGTGGTTCGGATCCTCCGAAATATATCGGTACGTATATATGTGGTCATAAAGATCATTAACCTAGGTATTTTTTTAGGAGTTCACAATCTAGAGGAATGAGGTTTGGACTAAGTCCTACCCTTATCATCTCTAGGACCTGATGCCTCTGATTTCTAGAAGGGATGATAAGGATCACACCTGTGTTTACTTTAGACATTGAATGATACTCCTCCCACACTATGAGACCAATTATAGGGTGTTCCTCCCAGAGTAATCTCATAGAATTTAATATATGAGTTTTTAGTCATTATCCTCTCTACCAATTCATCCTTAAACATTATTATTTTTAAGGTGAATGTAGGGAAGTGTTAGACCCTCAACATCATCCTCCATTTTTAATGTAAAAGAGTTTAGTGCCCTAAAACTCTCATCCCTCTCCCTTTGGGATGTGTCTCCATGTCCACCAGAAAATAGAATACAACATTGTGGTTCATTAGGTCTTCCACTTCATCTTGATTCTCAATAAAATCATGAATCTTGCGGGCTTAGAGGTTAAATGAGATCATGAAATCCGTATGATCAATGACACTAATGGAACTATAATAAATGTTATTCATATTAATCACGATATATTGGAATCCCACCTAGGGCCTGATATCCTTGGGAATCCACCTCCAGAGTATTCCCTAATACTATGTCCCATAATTTAGACATCCTCATATGGAGTATACTCTGAGTAAATCCCTCAAACTACCATGAGTTAAAACATCCCTCATGAACCCTTTTTTTACATGAGGAATTCTTCTCAGGAGTAATCCCCAACATATCCTCTCCAAGGGACATACACCCTAACGATACGTATCAAACTACATCAGATTTTATTCCCATCAAAATGGGATATGTTGGAAGCCTCCCTAAGGTTGAAACCCAGCATTCTCAAGTCAACCCTATTCTCTTTGGACCATATTCCAAGTAGGCCTTAATACAATGGGGGATCACTCTTCTGTCCATGTTTCTGTAGGACACCTCAATATAGGTCCCATGCTAAACACTGACTAGATTCCTTTCACCTAGACATCCTTTCTGAATGATGCTAAACTATATGGTTGGGTCCTTTTCAGAAAACTATAAAAGGTATTAGGTTCCATGTTATGCGGCACCAAACTAAATGGGTTCTGATTCCATTCACATGGATACATTGGAAGCCCATTTAAGGGTTTTATCCCTACATCCAAAGAATTCTCATCTCCAAGGATTATGAAAAATTCAAGAGTTACCTTCTTATAATAGGATGACAATAAATTTTAGAGTTCCCCACTATGTGGATAGAAAACAAGCATAGTGGTAATAACGACCAAAGAATATTTATGTATTATATATGAAGATGCCATCAATATAGATCCTTAGAAACATATTGATATATCCATTGATGAAGAACCTCAGATAAATATAGTTGACTCTAATTTCCATGTGTATTATTTGTTGATTACCAAAAAATTGAAATAGTTGTCATACTTGAGAATTAATATAGTATTCATTAACATATCATAAATCTATAATAGAGGCTCGCAGTAGGAAATAATTCCCCTCAAAAGGGTTTCATGAGAACAACATCTCATCCACTCAACTAATGTGATTTATTATAGATCATAGGTCAAAATCACTAATTATTTCAAACCATTAGAATGTAAGACCTTTTTGATAGAGAATCAATTTCAATTTCCCTTTTCATTTGTAGGAGGAAAACAAATGGTGAACCTGACATGAATAACATAACTATTGAATATCTATAACAATATAAAAGGGGTGTAAGAGTCAGTATCCATTGGAAATTTATGATTCATAATGAAGTCCAATTTATAGAATGAAACAAAAAATGGTGAAACACACATGAATACCTTTCGAAAATGATAGTATCACATACCTGTTAGGCCCCTCTCACTCTCAACGGGGATGAGATCTATGCAAGGTAATAAATCATGCATATGTTCCCTCAAATGAGATGATTATTTGATGGAGTTCCCTATATGAGTTTTTCATATATATACAAAAATTATTTTTTGGATGTCCCTTTGATATAGGATCCCCCTCATGTTTTCACCAATGCACACCCTGGCTACGACTCAGGCTAGACCTTCATCCATGCGATGAATGTCATCACCCACCCATCATCTTCAATGCTGGTTCTGAAAGTCACTAGTCCAAGAGTATAACTTAAATTAATTGATCCTGGCCCTATAGGATTCCTAACATGACCCCCAGTTTTTGAAGCACCCTAGACTATTTGGACAACGACAACAGGTGGTCTTAAAGAAAAAGAATTCGACAACCATCTTTAACTTTTTTGTGATCTACTCCTTGGATCATAATATTGAGTACCTCCCATATTTTAAAAAGGTGAATCAAGAGGCCACCTATAACATCATCCATGATACCAAAGAGTCCTTCCCATGGTCTCCTTCCAATAATAGACGATAATAAAACTACACGGTAGTTTACCCTAAATATGATGAGGTGGTTTACGTTAGCTGTCCATACCAGGTCCTTTAAAACAAATCATACAAGATGGCCCACTTGTGAAAAAAATATGAAAAAATGGAAAAGGATCATGAATTTTCCTCTCCAGATAATCCCATGAACCTAGTTTTGTATGAAATATCATTCATGCATAGACACTCATCAACCTTAATCTAGAAATCCATCAAAACATGCTTGGTGGAATTCAATGATTCTCACCATACAAACAAGCTGGAATCCTTCAAGCAGGAACATACACCTACCTTCAACCACCATGAAAACCAGTATAATCATCTGTAAGAACTCAAAGAAATCCATGCACCATGGTTGGTAGAAAACTGTGAGCAAGAATACACAACATCCAGTACCCATTATAAGGCCCCAACCTTAAACCTTACTTAATATTTAATTAAATGAATAATTCACATTGAGGATCTTTTCAGGTTTAGACTGTTAGAGAATTAGGACAAAACTATTACATCTCGAAAGATTACAAAGTATAAACTTTTACTAATTTTCCATAAAATAAAAACTCTTAAAAAGAAACATGTCCAATTCCATGTTTTTAGGTAGCATGACTTTCCCTTGATCCCATCCTTGACCCTATTCCATGTTAATTCCTGTGAAAAACATTTCAAAAACTTGGGTTGAGCATAAAAAGTTCAGTAAGGGATACACACAGAAAGAAAACTGTTAGTTTTTTAAAACAACAAGTAAACCCTCTACACTTTATCAAAGTAATACTTTTCACCTTTTCGAAGTAGTAAAAACTCTTCACTGAATAAAAGTTCATTACTTACCCTTCTGTAACCAAAATATTACCATAAAACCCATATAATGATCACATAACATATTAAGGTAACTTGGGACATAAACATACTTATGTGGAATAACCATAAGGTCGAATTCCACACATACCACATAATGGAATATCCATTCGGCCAACTTCCATACATACTTAATGGAATAGCCATACGGCCGACTTCCATACCCAATGCATTGGAGGTTATAACGTAACCACCCGTCCTGGTATTCACGGCACCACCCATCATATGGTTTATCACATAACCACCCGTAAAATGTCCAAGTTCCATTATAAAATTATAACACATAAAACCAATATAAAGGAATGATAACATTTCCACATTTCAATCACAATATATCATTTAAATATATTGAAAAAATAGAATCCTTTATCAAAGCCATTTTCAATACCAAAATACATAAAAGAGTATATGGTATTTATTTTATTTTAAAAACATTACGGCTTGTTGAGGAAGCCAAATATCAAATAATACTCATGGCAGTGGAAAAGGTCGTTGTCACCACGTACGTTAAAAGAAACTTTCCTTTTTGTCGTTTAGTAAAACGCTTCATAGAAAAAGATTCCTTTTGTATAAAAGTAAAAGTAAAATGGGTTTATACACCGTATAAAATAAAGTTGTGTATATAACGAAATATTCCTCAATGAAAGGAGATTGTGACGAAGTCCCTTACAAAGACGGTATCCTTGGTTTAAGGATAAATCAATTACATAATTATGTGTGACAAATGAAAACACCAAATATAAGTGAATATTAAGTGTAATAAAATCAGAGGTTATTAACACATATTCATAGAACGACATATTGAAGCAGTATAAGTTTATCCCAAAGAATAAAGTTTGGGTTAAGAAGTTCCCTTGCAAAAATTTTGCAGCCTAATGACATCACTACAAAATTCAGAAAATGTGTTGATGAGAGATAAAAAGGTTATCTCATCAGATGGAAATAAAATTTCAATCAATAAGGATATAGAAGAACATATCCCAACATAATAGTATGTGAATTAAAAGATATAACAAAAGAAGTATTTTAAAAAGAGGAGGGTGAAAGGTTCCCTTACCGATATGGGTATCTTTCGAAACATACACCCCGTGAAAGAAGGACAATACAACATTGATGTAAATACACATAAATGAAACTATAATACACAATGAGTAAAATAATGGGTAGTACATAAACCACTCAATGGAAATTGTGGAAAATGTAGCATAAATCTCATGGGAATAAAAGTGAGATGAAAAATCCCTTACGAAAACTCGGCAGCCTAACGACGCCACATAAAACTTACAAAAATGGATTGATGAGATCAAATAGGGTAACTAATCATATTAAAATAAAGTTTATTGTAATAGGAATATAAAATAACATCCCCCAACATAACAAATAGGATCTTAAATGAAGTGACATAAAGTAGAGTACTTAAAAAGAAATAGAGAGGTTAGATCTCTTACGAAAATTCGGCAGCCTAACGGCGCCACTCAAAACGTCCAAAATGGATGATGAGAGAGAATAGGGTCTCTCATCATATGAACATAAAACTTACAGTAAGAGTAATATAAAATAACTTCCCAATAAAAAGAAAGACTACCTTTAAATGTAATGACATAAAAGAGCGTACTTAAAAAGAAAGAGAGGAGTAGGATCCCTTACCTCGGGTCCGACTTGACTCGATCGTTCTATAACGTCCTGAATAATAAACTTGAGTTAATTTCTACTTTCTTAAGAACCTTTTTCAAGTTCATTATTCATTTTATATCAATTATTGACATGTTATAAACATTATGTAATCATTTAAGTTCATAATTTTTGTTTTGTCGATATTTGGTTCTTAACTCAAAAGTGGACTTCTTACAATTACATGTTGTTCGTGTGATCAAAGGTTCATTATATACAGAATGATATTAATGATTTGGTTATCATATATATCATATATATCCAGAATATACATGTATTTATATAATTAAATAATCATTTAGAGGTAAGAAATGAAATTCACCGTTCATGGAGACGGTAAGTCGTACGTATGCATGAACACTACTTTCATTTCTAAGTCATATTAATGGAATTAAAACTAAATGAGAGGTATGTATATTTTTAATTCCAGAATTATATTAATCCTTTAGATGTATCATACATAATATATATCCATTATATGTACTTATAATAGTACATTACATTTGAGGATAAGAAATGAAATGCACGGTTCATGGAGATGGTAAGCCGTACGTATGCATGAACGGTACTTTCATTTCTATCAAATAATTTAATGGAAAGAAAACAATAATGATATAAAGGTATATTATAATTCCAGTATAACATCATATATAATAACTTTAAATCCATTCTTTATAAATCCCACATATGGTATTAACGAATCAAATCACTTTGAGGGGGCGGTAGTCCGCACTTCCTAAAATGAAGATATCGTGTATACCCATAATGGAAGTCATAAAGGTATTCCAAAAATGAAAAATACAGAATCTTAAGTAAAACATAAAAATATTATATATCATATATAAACATAGTGACATCTTAATGGCCACCTTTGAAGGTGTTATATGAGTGTTGAACAATCATCATTTCGTGAGGCAGAAATTCGCCATCCACAGAAACTGTATGTTCTTTAACCATTAGATGAAGGTGTGTGTAAGTGTAGCTCGAATACTTATTATAACAAAATCCTAGTATATTTAATTTAATGGTGTTTTTACAAAAGAAATGAATAAAAATAGTTTAGGGGTTGGAGAATCAAAATAAAACAAAAGTGCACAAGTGAAGACGTTACCTTAAAATTGGGTAACTCCCTTTGGTTTGAACCAAAGGGGTTTCTTGAAGAGCTTCCTGCCTATGTTAAGGCTTCTAAGATGATTAGAGGGATGTGGAGAGACAAAATGATCAGAGCGTGTCCGAACCAAAGGCTTGAGATGTTTGGGTAAGGTGGTAGAGGTGGGGGCCTTTTATAAGAGGAGAGGAGGGGCACTCTTGGAAAAGTATAAAATGTTACTTTATTTTCAAATGGTATTCGGATTTTAATGGTCCCACATTGATGTGTTTCGAGGATAAGGTGATAAGGGTTCGAAATCCATCCATCCAATAGGGTTTTGACATTTTTAGGTCCTATATTTTGCATTATCTTTCCATTTTATTTAAATCGTTAAATAATGAGGTCATCACTGCATCATAATGATGTCATAAATATTTTAATATATATAATTTCTAAAAATTATAAAAAAATACTATGATGTAGGAAATCTTTTTATATTTACAATGAATATTTATAGTCAAAAATATGACTTGTATTACGCCATGTAAAAATTGTTTTAGTAAAACATCTCATGTTTGTGTCATTTTTATTTTAACTTTAAATAAAAGGCATAAATGTCATTATCATACCCAAGTGGCTCCATGGGGTACCAAAAATCGACCCATGGGTTTTCTCGGTTGGCCATAACTCATCCAATAGGGTTCGGACAAGTGTCAATATATTTTAATTTTAATATAATATAATTTTAACCTTAAATCACAATAATTACCTTTAATCGCGATTAATAAAACTTAAAAGTTACTTTTCATCAAAAATTATTTTCATCCCATTGAACCACATTTTAATCAACAATTTAATTCATTTAAATTGGATTTTTGAAAGTCAAATCACAAAAGTGGTGGATTCCCATTTAAACGAAAAATCAAATTTTGTAACCACCACTTTGTGGTTTCACTATTCATCAAAAATTGATGTTTTTCAGAAAAATACCAAAAATTTACCCTAAGCTATATTTGATATTACGAATTCAAAAATGATTTCTATTTTACCAAATTAATAACATATAGGTTGAATTAATTAATTTTATAATTAAATCCCGCTGTTAAAACAAATAGCGTGTTTTTATGAAACAATATCTTTCAAAATATTGACACTTGTTTATGTCCAATCTTAAAGTGATATTAATTACAATGACCACAATTGTATTAAATGGTAAAAATATATTCTATTTACACTTTAGAACCAATTAAAAATATAATCTAATCATATAATTAAATTAGATTAAAAAGATGTTTTGAATTAAAATACAACATTTTTCACTACGCATTAAAAATTGAACTTTTTTGGAAAAATACCAAAAATTTACACAAAGTAAATTTTGATGTCCAGATTATAAAGAAGAATTTTATTTTGTCAAATATAACACATAAAATTGTAAAAAAGTGGATTTAAAAGAGGTTCTCCATCAAAAGGCGGTTAAACGACCTTTTAATTAATATTAGAATGTCTACGCTTAAAATTGGATTCATTCACATTTTGAATCCTCTAAAATTTATTTTAAAGAGTAAAAATATTTGACAGACATATATAATCATTTTGTAGTTAGTTCTGTTAATTCCCCCCATTACACTGGCTAGGCGTTAACTACTATTTAAAATAATATTATTTTATTATTAGAGTGCAATGTAAGATTA
>CAUJRU010002058.1:0-96029 GCA_963277665.1 Viscum album
TTTTTGTCAGTAAATAAAAGTGCGTGAGTCGTGAGATGTATTAATGATAATATTAAAGTCTAAGGATAATTAAAAATTCTCTCAGATTGGAATATTTGATGAAACAAAAACACGCATAATTCCTACTAGTGGGTATATTCTCATAATATTCTATCTTAGAGATTACCAAGTATGAAATTCATGAGAGGAAGACTCATCTTATTACTAGTACTCACACCCAACAGTCTGTATCCTATGTGTCCCTTCATAGTATATCATCCAACCAGAGAACTATATTTAAGAATATTGTTTTAGCATTTCCACATTGTCATCATAGCGGGGAACTGACATGACCTTATCAATGCAAAAAATACTCTAGGACATTATTACATCATAGTGCACATGAGCCTCATCCCGGTTGGTGAGGACTCTTAATTGCATCCATGCGGAGGCACACTTTCCGGGGTACTATAGTAGGTACTGTAGTGGGAACTGTGTAGTACCGTAGCAAGGACTGCAGTGGGAACTATAGCAGGCACTGTTTGGCACTGTAGTAGTAGGGAATTTGCCCCTGTTTGGGCCTTCGGGCCACTAATTTGATCCCTGAGTCTATTAAGGCCTTCAGGCCACCCAAGCCTTTGGGCTAGTAAGGCTTTTAGGCCACCTCAAGGCCTTTGGGCCACCTTAAAGTGAAGATGCAAACTAGAAAACCTATAAAGAACAAGCTCTATAAGAGGATGAGAAAAGGAGCTTTCACCATAGCAAAAGCTACACAGATTTTAAGAATGAGAGGGTATGACACCTTCCATCGGGACAAGCCTATGCATGCACATGATAACCTAACCAAACAGCCATGAGAAGGTGGAGAGATGATTTCACTATGAAGATGCAATGGAGGAGCAGTTCCATGTAGTTAGTATGGGTTGTATGTAATGTTTTAAGCCTGCAGGCAATGAATTCCTATAAGGCCTATAAGCCATGTAATACTTACACCTATGGACCTTGTAAGGGTTCCACCTCACCCCTTGAAAGAGGGATTATCAAAAAATCAATAAAAATGAAGGCCTTTGGTCCATTGGATGTATAACAATGAACAATATCTAATAAATTAAATATCCAGGTAATCAATGTACAAATAGTTGGTTCTAGGACACCAACTCTAAAAAAATCCCACTTGGACTAGAGCCAACTGCCTACAACTTTCAATCCGCTAGACCTCACATGATGATCATGTTTCTGTTGAGTCAAAAATTTAGTCAAGGGGTCTGCTATGTTGTCTTACACGGAAATACTACTCACTGAAACTTTACCTCTCTGAGAAAAATCCATCAAGAGATGATACTTCCAAAGTATGTTCTTCGTCTGCTGATGTGACCTTGGCCCTTTTGAAAGGGCCACTGCTGTAGTATTATCACAGTACAGTGTGATGTGATCTTTACTACTAGGTATCACATCTAGCTCCTAGATGAAGCTTCACATTCAAACTACTTCTTTAGCTACATTATAAGATGCGACATACTTAGAATCTACTATAGAATATGCAACCACACTCTGCTTTGAGCTCTTCTTACTCACTACACCTCCATTCAAAGTGAATATGTTTACCATTTGTGACTTCATGTCATCTTGATCAATATAGAAACTAGAATCTGCATATCCTATGATAACTAGTTCCTCATCTCCTCCATAAACAAGAAACATATCCTTATTACGCCTCAAATACTTTAGGATAGTCTTGACTGCCATCCAATGGTGGTCACCTGGGTCATCTTGATATTTTACTACTGTACTCAATGCATAGGCGTTATCCAGCCTAGTACATAGCTTGGAATACATGACTAACCCAATCGTTGATGATTATGGAGTCCTTTCTATTACCATTCTTTCCTCATGTGTCTGAGGACACATTTTCTTGGAAAAAAGAATTCCATGTGACACTAGAAATAATCCATTTTTGGATTGTTCCATACTGAATCTCTTCATTATCTTATCAATGTATGTACTTTGACTTACGTCCAATAATATCTTGGATCTATCATGTTGGATCTTGATCGCAAGAATATATGTTTCCTTGCCCAAGTCCTTCATTGAGAAGCATTGATTAAACCATGCCTTAATAGATTGTAAGACTGGCATCTCATTTCCAATAAGTAATACGTCATCAACATATACTATTAGAAAAATGACTACAATCCCACTAAACCATTTGTAGACACAAGGATCATATTCATTCTTAGTAAAACCAAATTTTATTATGGCTCCATCAAAATGAATGTTTCATGACCCGACTGCTTGCTTTAATCCATAAATGGATTTCTGCAACTTGCATACATTATTAGCATCCTTTGGAGTCATAAACCCTTTAGGTTATGTCATGTATACATCTTTCTGAAGGTTCCCATTAAGGAATTCTATTTTTAAATCCATTTTCCAAATATCATAGTCATGGTAAGCGGCAATGGCCAATAGAATTCTGATGGATTTTAGCATTGCAACTGGTGAAAAGTTTTCATCGTAGTCAATGCCTTGATGCCATTTGAACCCTTTTGCAACCAGTCATGCCTTATAGGTACTGACTTGTCCTTCCATGTCTAGTTTCTTCTTGAATACCCATTTAAAACCAACAAGATTTACATCAATTGAAGGATCTACCAAAATCTAAACTTGGTTTTGGTACATGGAATCCATTTTAGAATTTATGTCTTCTTGCCACTTGGAATCATCTATGCCACTTACTGCTTCCTTGTAGGTTATAGGATCATTATTATCAACTAATAATGAGTCACCATCCTCAGTAACTAGAAAACCGTACTGTTCCAGTTCTCTAACCTCTCTTGTACTCTTACACAGTTCTTATGTCTCTGGAATAGTTCTTTCTTCCATAGGGATTTGTGGAATATGCTCATGTACCAACTCTTATGTAACTTGAGCCTCAACTTCATCGAAGTCTATCTCTCTCCCACTATCTCTTTTGGAGATGTTATCCCTCTTAAGGAATATGGAATATCTTTCCACTATAAACTTTTTTTCTAAGGGGTTGTATAGGTAATATCCCCTTATTTCCTTCTAGTATCCTATAAAAGTATACTTTGTGTCTTAGGGTGCAAGTTTGTTACCTAAAGATGCCTTAACAAATGCATCTCTTCCCCACACATGTAAATTCGATAACATGGCTTTCTTTTCACTCCAGAACTTGTATGGAAAACCATTTATCGATTTAGTTGGTACTTGGTTTATTATGCATATCTCTTTTTGTAATGCATATCCCCAAAAGGATAATGGAAGACTCGCATGACTCATCATTGATCTCATCATGTCCAATAGGGTGTGATTCCTTCTTTCTCTCACACCATTCCACTAGGGAATGTAAATAAGAGTGAGTTGGGATAAGATTCCAAACTTCTGTAAGTAATCAATGAAGTCTTGATTAAGATATTCTATACCTCGGTCTGAGCGATGTTTCTTAATATTCTTACCAAGATGGTTCTCAACTTAATTCTTGTGTTCTTTGAACTTATCAAAAGAATCTAACTTATACCTCATTAAGTAGATGTATCCATATCTACTAAAATCATCATTAAAAGTTATGAAGTATGAGTACCCTCCCCTTGCTTCAATTGTAAATGGTCCACACACATCGATATGAACCAATTCAAGAAGTTATTTAGCACTTTAACCTTTCCCACTAAATGGGGCTTTGGTCATTTTGCCTTGTAAACATGCATGACATACGCCAAGTGGTCGTCATTCGAAAGAATCTAAATATCCATCTTGATGTAACTTTGTTAAGCATTTTTCATTTAAATGACCTAGCCAATGATGACAAAGTTGGGTGTGGTATGAGTCATGTGAAGTATCTTTGTTATCAATTGAAATTACTTGGTTTGTGTAATCAAACACGTAAAGACCGTTGTATAAATGTGCCCTACCAAAACAAATTCTATCTTTGTAAATGAAGCAAAATTCATTTCCAAAATTGAAAAAAAAACTTCTATATCTAATATGGATACAAAAAATAATATTTTTAGTAACAGAAGACACATAAAAACAACCCTTTAACACCAAGATCATCCTAGTTGAAAACATTAGGTGGTAGTCTCTGACAGCTAAAACAACAAGTATGGCTCCGTTGGATGCTCACAGATCTACCTCCCCTCGGTCAATCTTCCCGAATCTACTTGGTTCTTGTATTTGGATATATATATGACCACCACAATATGTATCGAATAACAAATTTTTAGAAACAAATAGATTTCATTCGATAACAAATTCACCTAAAGATTCTCCTTGTTTCTTAGGTTGGGTGCAGTTCTTCTTCCTGTGGCCTTTCTTTCCACATGAAAAACAAACCACCTATTCCCTTACCTCCCCTTTGATATTTCTTATCTTGGAAGGATGTGAAGAAGCTTTGGGCTTAAAGCTCTTTGCCTTCACTTTCCTCTTATTCACCATTAGTACAAAAGGATTTTCATGCTTCATATATTAGTCCACTTGGTGAATGAGGATAAGAAGATCAGATAGAGACTTCTTAATGTTTTTCATGTTAAAATTAACAACAAATATAGAGAAGCTCTGATGGAGTGATGCAAGAATGAGATCGGTGCCCAGTTTTTCAGGGAACCCTCTCCAAGTTTACTCTGAAAGAGTGCCTTAGAGATCTCAAGCCTTTCATATCTTTCTCTCTCCTAGTAAAGACCACAGAGGTGTTCGAGCATGCTATATGCATCCATGTTTTCATGAGACTTCCTAATCTCACTAGATATTGATGATAACATCAAACAATTAATGTCGACTGCATCATTCATATGTTTCTCATAGAGTAGAAAATCCTCATCATTCACCTCTTTGGCAGGTGGATCAGGTACTGCTGACTCCGACACGTAAGACTTCTTTTCATGGTGTAGGATAACCTGAAGGCATCTAATCCATTCCTAGAAGTTACTGCTGGTGATGATTTTGTCTCTATATAGAATTGATCGCAGGGATAGTGTGGTTGACGAGATTGTCATTTTTTATTCTACAATTAAAAGAGCAGATTATTAGTACTTTCTTGATTACATTTTATGAGAAATAATAAATTAAGTCTCCCACTATTTTATCAAATCCCAATGACCCTCACCATTGTACTCAGAATGTAAAGTTACCATGAAATTCCAGTGGAAAGGATCCATATTTCCCTTTCGCATAACCCCAACAGGGGTTTTTCAATATATTTAAAGGTATTTAAGTAGGCGTGTCTTTACTAACAATGGGATTGCAGCTCCTTGATCTATTGAGTGGACTCCCCAATCCTGAAATCCTAACTTTGGATTTCCTAAACTCTTTCCTCCAATATTACACCAAATCTAGAAAGGGATACTCCTCTTGATGTAATATGGTTAAGTCAAACCGAAACCTTTCATAAGGGCCTCCTGTATAAAATTAAGTGTCCCAACAAGGGTTGGTTAAACACATAGTTTTATTGATTTTTTCCTTAATCAAGTAACATAATTCTTGTTTTGAATTAATATTTTCATTGAGTGATTTTTATCTCTTATGCATGAATTTATTATTATCATTATCACATGATTGTTAATAATAAGTGGAACTTATTTAAGTGATTAAACATGTCTTGATAATATTTATTCATAAATCTGGTTTATTTAGTTCCATCTTGCATGCTAGTTTAATTCATTAATTATGTGATCATGATAAGACATCCATAATGATAAACCATGCATCTGACAGAAATAAAATAAATCAAAGGGCATGATCATGAGATTTCAAAATGTTTAGTTTTCCTAGAGTTTGATAAACTGACCTTGACCTAGGGGAGAAATACCTTGAACCTTTTGGGTTCGTGTTTATAGCTTTCCACCTGTCTACCTCTGTATCTCCTAGGATTGGTTTCGTATCGACTCCAGATTGAACCAACTCTACTAGCTTGGGAGTTCCATCCATTACATATAATTTTTTTTAACTTACATGAAGTTGAGGGGTAAAAAGGGGTTTTACATAAAAGAAACCTTGGGCATATAGGCCCTACATATTAATGAGGAGATGGCTCACATGCCAATTTTTTTAATTTAAATAAATAAATTAAAAGAAATCATCCACATACAAAGGTCTTGGTCTATCTCATTATCATCAATACATGAAATAATATTTACGCATAAATAAAACTAGCATTTAATTCTTTAATCATTATTGTTTAAGATAAATCATGATTGAATCAATTAATCATCATCTTTAATTAATCAACCCTTTTTATCTTAAACCCTTTTCTGAATTTCCTTGAGATTATCATCCATCATAATTTTAAACAAATAAATTTATTTAAAATTATCTTTGTATGTAACTTTCACCTTGGAGGAAACCCTATGAATTCCTATTCATAAATACCCAATGAGTAGAAATGAACATCACATAGATGTTAAATTAAACACATACATATAAAACACCAATCATGTGTTGTGCCTCAGCTTTATGCCTGCATGTTGGTACACATCTCAAGGGTTTGTATAATATAAAAATAAATTTTAATAAATCTGTGTAATTTGGATGAGTACACGACGTGTAGCTCCAACTATATAGCACGTACTATTTTTCACCATCCATTCAAAGTACACGCCCTGGGAAATGGAATGTAGATGTACTTTTGAAATATTTGGAGTACACGGCGTGTTTAGTGGGCCAAACGCTGTATAGTATCCGCATTACATGGTCTCCAGCTGGGAAAGCCGTGTAGGGGGTACATGGTGTGTCCAGTGGACTACATGGCATGTAATCCAGAAACTATGTGACACCTGTTTCTGGTCAACACACAAAGTTATTTAAGACTTAGAAAGACTCCAACACATGGATTGGTTTGGCGGACCGGTATGAAGCATTTAATCTTGACTATACGACATGTACTACTGAATACATGCCATGTGTTCATGTGTTTTACAGCAAGGAAGCTTTGGAACCTCTGGATGAGATCCTCAATTTTATTTTAATCAAAATTTAAAAGAAAAAGGTCATTTCTGTAAGGTGAATGAGAAACGAAAGATGAGGAACATATATAAAGATTAAGATTTGAAGAACGATTAACTTGAATTGAAATAACTAAATTATTAAATGTGTAAATCATCAAATAAATATTAAAATAATTATAAACTATGATGTTACTGCTCTAATACCACTTTTAGGTTTTGGGCACAACGAAAGAGTGGTTAGGCTGGGACCCAACTTTGATTTTTACCTTGATCAATGATTATTCCGGGATCAATACGAAGATGAACACCAGTCTCCACAGAATAGAATCAAAGATTTATATAAAGAAGGAAGAGGCCCAAAACCTTTAGATAGGATCTTGCACATCATATTTATAATTAATTTAATAAATTTCATAAAGAAAAGAATACCTGGATCTTTGGTATTTTCTTTATTGATGATGTTTATCATCTGGAATGACCCTTCCAAATTATCTTGTTGTGCTTTCAAGGATACAAACTATAATACCACTAGTGGTGATCCATAATTGCTCCGATAACTTCTTATCGACACCACTCATTCTCTGAGTGCTAGCATGGCGAAACAAGTGTCTTGTGTCGGTCGTTCTTGATCGCTTGTTCTTCAGACTTGAAGAACATCTCTCATTCTTGATAGGGGAGAGAAGATGCCATATAAATTAATTATTTTAAAGCTAAATTTCATTTAATTTCCATTTATTCTTTGTTTTTGGGGCTTCTCAAGCTTTTATGGTGGAATGGGTGAGTTTTCGTGAATTGGGCCAAACCGTGAACCCAATTCTAGATTAAAAAATAAATTTTGTTTCTTTTATAACTTTTTCATTTTTTAATATTTTGCACTCATTAGAATTCCTAAATGGTCTCCACTGACATATTAACACCACCATTTTATTTTGGAGACTTTATAAATCCATAACCAAGGTGTATATGGGTTTTTATTTAAGGGATTGAGCCAGCCTGAAATCTAAATTCATGTTTTAAAAATCAAATTTTTTTAATTAATAACTTATTCCATTATAAGGATATTTCGGTGATTCAAAGCCTCACACATTCCCATTGAACCAATCCGCAATTATAGTATCCTCCAAGACACTTTTTAGCTCATTTAAATCGATATTGAGTGCAGAAAATACTAGGGATTTGAAAATTGGCCAGATTTGAGGAGGTAAGTACTTTCCATCATAACTCTCGCAATTCTTACTCTTTTTCCTCCATTCAAGTTCCAAAATGACCTCATCAATCTCTTTATAACAAACTCATAATTTTGGCCTATTTAAATTTCATATAATGGTGTTTTTGGAGTTTTCTTCAAGATCCCTCAAGTAAGTTAGCCCATTTCATTCCTCTTTAAAATTGATTAGGGTTTCATTCTATTTGATTAAGGTTTATTCTCTTTTCCTTGAAGTAACAAGTAAAAATGGGGTAGGGTTTAGAACCTAGGGTTTAAAATTGGGTTTTCATGGTCAATTATTGTGGTTTTAGGTTTGTTCTAAGATCCTCTTGGTGCTGTGGTGGTGCGACTTTATTTTCGTACGGTGATTCAAGGGTTTTCATTACTTTGGTAGGTGATTCATTTTGGTATGAAATATTTCTGATATAGCTGATGTGTTTATGCTATTTTCATGTATATTTATCTTTAATTTTTCTTCCAAAATTTGATTTAGTGGAAATTATAAAGCAAATAAATTTTTAATGCCAATTTCATGTGAAATTTGGGGGTTTTTCATATAAATTTTTATTGGTTCCTTAAGGGATGACCTATCATTATTTATTTGATTTTATTGAACTGTATTAGGGCTGAAAACAATTTTTTAAATGTTATTATCCTTTGTTTGATGCTCCAAAATTGGTTTTGGGGTGACGTTCTTTACAAAAATGGTTTTTGAGTACCCATTTGGTGTTGAATTAGGTGCCTTACATGGCTATTCTATGTGATGCTTACTGAGGGTTGTTTTATAAATCATTTAATGGGTTTAAATAAATGTTTAAGGTTCTTTGAATTCTATTTTGTTTAATTTTAGTATGCACATGGTGTTCAAGTGGGTTTTTCAAAGAGTTTTGGGTGCAAAATAAGGAAAGATTTGGAGAAGTTGTTTTATTGGAACACCAAGTGTTCTGTTGTGTGTTTTAAATGGTATAAAATGTTTATAGCTACTGTATTTGGTGAATGTGACCAGTAGTGGTGTTTTACATGAAAATGGATATGTGTTGAATGCTAAAATTTTTTGAGCACAAAGGGGGAATCCCGAGTACCTAGGTGGGGCGGATGTGTACTAGTACGGCTAGTGGACCGGATGAGTTTTGTCCTTGTTTCACTTAGAATTTGGATAAATAAAACTCTAAGTAAACTATTTGGATGATTATTGGGGACCAATAGGTTATGGTTATGTTCCCTACTAGTGGATCGTGCATGAGAATGGATTTACTATAGTTACTTTACACTGAGGTATGAGGTACATGGGGCCCGAGACTATCTAGTGCCTAGGGGTGTTACTGATTTTGTTGCTCATTGTGTTTGTGGTATTATACCATGTATTGGGGTGTTTTTGGAAGTAATTTAAATTAGATAAAATTTATATTTAAATGTGTGAACAATCTGAAAATTTTAGCTTGAAAACTATTTCCAATTGAAAGTTGCATTTCTTGAATTTTATCACTGCTTTTCTTTACGTATTAAAACTGCTAGCTTTTTCACATTGTATTGCATTATATTTGGAATAATTGGTTGGTATCCTATTGGTATTAGGCTCAAACCCTAATTATACCCATTGGGTGTAAGTATACATTATTTTTCTTGACTCAGGTAAAGGTAAAGCTAAGGGTGATGGCGATTTAGTGTGTTAGTCCCCATCCTTGGGGCAGAGTTGTGGAGATGGCTTGTGGGTGATGACCCCTTGTCATGTGGAGTCTGTGGGGATGTATTTTTACTATATTTATTTGTATTTGGACCAATTTTATTGCCTTCAAACCAATTTATCTAGTTCTGGTTTTTTCTTAAGACTTGTTTGGCTCAAAAATTTCAGATTAATATTATGGATTGTTTTTAATGTTTTATGCTTTCATACTCCAGTAAATCATTACCAAAGCTAAATTAATGATACCCAGGCACTTGTTCCAGCCCGTGGGAATAGGAAAAACCCTTTGGGCCTTTTCATGGGACGAGTTTGGTGCCGGTTTTGGCGGTGACCAGATTCAGTTCGTGACAAAATGGTATCAGAGGAGGTTCTGGTTAGCTCTTTGGGTCACGTTATTTGGGGAACATTCGGGATAGTCTGGATTTTGGATTGTGGGGACTTGGTATTTTGGTTATGGGTAGTGTGCCTGATCACCACACCTCATGATGGGATTCGAGTCGCCTGGGGATGTCCGAATTTATATGAGTCCTTTGGATTTCTTAGATTGATGATGATTAGGGGAAATGAAAAGAGAGTTGGGTTAAT
The DNA here is from genome assembly GCA_963277665.1 of Viscum album. Classification (NCBI taxonomy): domain Eukaryota; kingdom Viridiplantae; phylum Streptophyta; class Magnoliopsida; order Santalales; family Viscaceae; genus Viscum; species Viscum album. The sequence continues at coordinate 10,412 of CAUJRU010002058.1, forward strand.
GGTCTTATTGAGCTCGCAAGGTATGGCAAGCCATGTGGAGATGAGGATATTCAATATAATACTCTCTATGATGGTGAATTGATTGGAATATGGCCACCAACCATATGTCTAAGTCACCCATTGAAACTAGTTTCCTCTAGCATTGTATTATGTTCTTTAGTTTTGAAATATTGGAACTTTGGTTTTAAAGTGACTTGGTTTTAAAAAGCGTAAACTTTTTTTGAAATGATTATCTAATAAAGAGGGAATGGTTATATTTTTTAAAATGTAGAACTGGATTTTCAGAATTGTATTGGAATGGAAAATAGTGTGTTTTCATCTCTTTTGAAAGCATGAACTATGTCAAGATTGGTTTTGAAAAAGTGTTTCCAATAGAGTTTTCAAAAATATTAAAAGGTGTTTTAATGGGATGAGATGTTTTGAAATTTATGTGAATAACTTGAAAGTGAGTTTTCATTGGAATGATTGTGCCTTTATGAAAAGTTTTTTTATGCGTTAATTTGGGTTTGATTTCGTGGTTAGAAGTCATGAGAAAAAGGAAGTATTGGTTGATTGTTTTGGTTTTGAAAAGTGGAATGAGTTTTTGTATTAATCTTTAGTATTTTCATGAGTGACCACATGGATGGGGTTATATGGAATGATGGATGTTTAATGGAATGACTAGATGAGTGCCGGGATGGATATGAGGAGGGTTCCTGGTGTGGCATGGAAACATGCATGTGTGGGGCCCATGGGGTACCATTGGGGGATACGCTAACCGCTGAACCATTTGTTTTCCAAGAAATGTTTTTAAAATGAAGACTTGATGTATTGATTAGTAGTTTGGGATGGTGTGTATTATGTGTTTTTCGAAATTTTAATGTTGTGGAATGTTTTGATTCCAAGAACCCCTCCTGTTCCAACTGTGTTTTGGGTTTGTGTTTGGTCGGTAAGCTGGGTAGAAGGACCAGTTAGTAGTCTCCTCTGAGATATGTTTCAGGAAACCTTTATGGTGGTTCCATTCATGTGTTTGGATCTAGTTTGTGGCACTTTTTAACCAATGAACTATCTTGGTTGGGTCCTTGGGTTCTCTCATTGGATAAGGTATGCCCTCATTAAGGGTTAGTGCACAACTGAAGTGCAACCCAAATTGTTTCACCATTTGAAGACCCTCCAGTTGATCAATATAAGGAATATTTTTCTTGATCTTTTTAGATTGGGTCTACACCCTTTACTTTCTTTGTTTGGTGTATCCTATTATAGCGGGAGAGTGATCATGGAAGGTTGAAAGATACCTTAGCTTCTTAAGTTTCCTAATTTCTTGAAGGTGGAAGTGGTTTGGGGTTGTTTGCATGGATGAGTGTCTGGATGGTGTCTAAGAGGTCCTCTCAGTACTTCCTAGTCTTTTATAAGAAGTTCACGTTAAACTACCAGTGTGGGAAATATAGTCATGAGAGGATATTGTGGCCAATTTCTTGAATTATGTGTTGTTTTGGGATGTTGTATAAGGTCACTCTCCATGCATTGTTTATATCAGTCGTAATGGTCCTGTTCGGTGACACCTTGTTATGTCATGTGCTCGATTGACTGTAAAGGTGAAAGTCGTGCAATCCTATGAGAGTCTCTGTTATATTGGGAGAATGCAACCCTTGGAAAAACATCAAAATCTTCCATTTTAGAGTAAGGTGAGTATATGTGTTCTTTACTTCTATTGTTTCTCACCCGAATAAACAAGGTGTGATGTGTGTGCATCTTCTAAGCCTTGTTTCAGTGAAATATCGGGTTAGGGTAAAGTGAGTTTGGAATGTGTTATGTCTTGGAAATCTTATCGGGGATTGTAGTGTAGTTGTTGGTGGCACCAAAAGAAGAATTCTCGTTCAAGGGGTTTCCAAAGCCTAACTGTGTGGCCGATGATGCTTCAATCATTTGAGCTCCAGCCATAGGACTCAGAGAGAAGCTGATTCATAGTCCAAGGAAATCCTAGGGTTGTTTAAAACCTTGTACAATGTACAATCCTTAGAATTAAAGATAAGCGGACTTTAAACCTCTGGTGTCATCATCATTCTTCTATTGTTCCCGTTCGGTGGAAATAGGTGGAGGGCCCTGTACCCATGTCATCGCCTAATGTCATTCCCTCCCCCTTTGGTTTTCATTGAGTCATTAGAGAATGGTTGGAAATTTGGATAGACATGCTGAGGAAATAGATTGTGCACGATTAGTAGTGACTGTGTGCCAGGAATCCATGTAGAAAGAATAATTTTCACAGTTAGTTCACAGTTTCCCAAACCGTGCGGACTAACCCTGCACCCTTCCCAAATCTTTAAAAAAATTGGGTCTTTCTGTGTCGGCCCATGCTGGTTAGTTAAGATGGTTGGTTCTTATGGTGGGGATACCCACTATGATTCTCATGTACGTTCCTTCATAAAATTTGAATGGAATTCTAACCTTTGTACTAGGGAGTCCGTTCAGGCCTCCCCTGTCAGTGTCCTGATTCTGTCTCAGAAAAATATAGGTTGTCTCTTATGGTGGGGAGCCTATTTGTGTCCCCCCGTACCAATAACTTAGATTTATCCATGGTATTGGCTTGGTGTTAGGTAGTCTTTTTTGGAACTACCTATCTTCCAAAATCTTCCCTAAGTAAATTTTGGGATTGGATATCACCCAATGGTTTAGTTAAAGTAAGGTAAATGTAACCTTGTTTGAAGTTGTTGTTCGTTTGGGTAAATTGCTTGAGTCTTGTTCGGATAGTGTTTTAGGAGTTTTAATTTGGGATAAAGTATAAATGTGATTGATCATTTTAGTAAAGTGGTGTAAGTTTGGTTTGTGAGATTAATCCTTCCTTAATTGATCACTTGAGGTGTTTTGGCCCTTGGGAGCGAAGCTTGGCAAAGAAGTACATCTTGGTTTATCAGTTGGGTTTGGTTTTGGTATCTGGCCTTGCTGTGGATTTCCGAGGATGGAAAGTTTTCATGTTGGGGAGAATATGTCACATACATGACTTATTTTAAAGTTAAATTTCATTTAATTTCCATTTATTCTTTGTTTTTGGGGTTTCTCAAGCTTTTATGGTGGAATGAGTGAGTTTTCGTGAATTGGGCCAAACCGTGAGCCCAATTCCAGATTTAAAAATAAATTTTGTTTCTTTTATAACTTTTTAATTTTTTAATATTATGCACCCATTAAAATTACTAAATTTTCTCCCCTAACATATTAACACCACCATTTTAGTTTTGGGCCTTTAGAAATCCATAACCAAGGTGTATATGGGTTTTTATTTAAGGGATTGGGCCTTCCCAAAAGCCCAATTCCTGTTTTAAAAATATATTTTTTAATTAATAACTTATTCAATTTTAAGGATTTTTCAGTGATTCCAAGCCTCAAACATGATCATTGAACCCAGACGTGCTTCCAGTATCCTCCGAGCCACTTTGGAGCTCATTTACATCACGATTGAGTGCAGAACAACTTAGGGTTTCGAAAATCTGCCAGATTTGAGGAGGTAAGTTATTTCCATAATAACTCTCTCAATTATTACTATTTTTCCTCCATTATAGTTCCTAAATGACCTCCTCATTATCCTTATAACAACCTCATAATTTTGGCCGTTTTTAATTTCAGATAATGGTGTTTTGGGGAGATTTCTTCAAGATCCCTCAAGTAAGTTAGTCCATTTCAATCCTCTTTCAAATTGCTTAGGGTTTCATTCTATTTGATTAGGGTCTCTTCTCTTTTCCTTAAATTACAAAGTGACCAGGGGGTATGGTTTAGAACCTAGGGTTTAAACTTGGGTTTTCATGGTCAATTATTTTGGTTTTAGGTTTGTTCTAAGCTCCTCTTGGTGCGGTGGTGGTGTGACTTTATTTTCGCACGGCGATTCAAGGGTTTTCATTACTTTGGTAGGTGATTCATTTTGGTATGAAATATTTATGATATAGCTGTTGTGTTTATGGTATTTTCATGTATATTTAATTTTAATGTTGCTTCCAAAATTGGTTTTAGTGGAAATTATAAAGAAAATGAAATTTTAATGCCAATTTCATGTGAAATTTTGGGGTTTTTCATATAAATCATTTGTTGGTTCCTTAAGGGATGCCCTATAATTATTTAGTTGATTTTATTGAAATGTATTAGGGATGAAAACAATGTTTTAAATGTTTTTATCCTTTGGATGTTGCCATGAAATTGGTTTTGGGGTGACGTTCGTTACAAAAATGGTTTTTGAGTACCCATTTGGTGTTGAATTAAGTGCCTTACATGGCTATTCTATGTGATGCTTATTGGGGGTTGTTTTATAAATCATGTAATGGGTTTAAAGAAATGTTTGAGGTTCTTTTAATTATATTTTGGTTAATGTTAGTATGCACATGGTGTTCAAGTGGTGTTTTCATAGAGTTTTGGGTGCAAAACAAGGAAAGATTTGGAGAAGTTGTTTTATTGAAACACCACATGTTTTGTTGTGTGTTTTAAATGGTATAAAATGTGTATAGCTAATGTATTGGGTGAATGTGACTATTAGTGGTGTTTTAAATGAAAATTTATATGTCTTGAATGCTGAAATGTTTTGAGCACAAAGGGGGAAGCCCAGGTACCTAGGTGGGGTGGATGTGTACTAGTACGACTAGTGGACCAGATGGGTTTTGTCCCTGTTTCACTTAGAATTTGGATAACAAAAACTATAAATAAATTATGTGGATGATGATTGGGGACCACTAAGTTATGGGTATTTTACCTACTAGTGGCTCGTGCATGATAGTGGATTTACTATGGTTACTTTACACCGAGGTATGAGGTACATGGGCCCCGAGACTATCTAGTGCCTAGGGGTGTTCCCGATTTTGTTGCTCATTGTGTTTGTGGTATTTTAGGATGTATTGGGGTGTTTTTATAATAAATTTATAGTGGATAACATGTCTATTTAAATGTGTGAACATTCTGAAAATTTTAGCTTGATCTGTTTCTAATTGAAAGTTGAATTTCTTGAATTTTATCACTGCTTTTCTTTGCGTATTAAAACTACTGGATTTTTCACATTGTATTGCATTCTCATTGGAATCATTATGTGGTATCCTATTGGGATTAGAATCAAACTCTACTTACACCACTTGGGTGTAATTAAACTATATATTTCTTGACTCAGGTAAAGGGAAAGCTAAGGGTGATGGCGATTTAGGGTGTTAGTCCCCATCCTTGGGGCAGAGTTGTGGAGACGTCTTGTGGGCGATGACCCCTTGTCATGTGGAGTCTATGGGGATGTATTTATACTATATTTATTTGTATTTGGACCAATTTTATTGTCTTTAAACCAATGTATCTAGTTATTCCTTTTTTCTTAAGACTTGTTTGGCTCGAAAATTTCAGATTTATATTATGGATTGTTTTTAATGTTTTATGCTTTCATACTCGGGTAAATCGTTCTCAAACCTAAATTAATGATGCCCAAGAACTTGTGTCGGTCTGTGGGGATAGGGAACGCCCTTCGGGACTTTTCACAAGCTAGGTTTGGTGCAGATTTTGGCAGCGACCAGATTCAGTTCGTGACAGAAGAGGATTCAGGAGAGAAATTGTTTATCTCAACAATTCTCAATTGACCGGGTGTGCGGTTCAGTACATAGCGCAATAGAAGTAAGTGTCTATTTATTGACATGGGGATTCAGTTACAATATTTAATTGCATAAAAAAATTAAATACATTCATAACCATAAAGAAAACCCATTCTATTAATAATAATACTGCATCATTATTTATGGTGCACCAACTTGTGAAAAACAGAATTATAAATAAAATTCAGCATCATAAAATAATTGCAGCGTGATTTTAATTTGTGAAAACTAGTTAAATAATTATTTATCATTTTGAAAATAATTATTTTACTACCAGACCGGCCTTGGTCCACTCGAACCCACTTCCATTTATTGAACACCAGAATAAATAAAAAAATAATGTATTCTCTTAAATAAATATTTTTTTACAAAATATTAAATAAATATTTATTAAATGTTCAATAAAATAAATATATATATTTTAACCACAATCCGATGAATAAATATTTATTTAATTTATGAAATCATTTTAACTTGAATAAAATTATTCCACTATCTTGAGAATAATATTTATTAATTAAATTCAAATAGAATTTAACTAAGACCACAAGAAACACTTAGTGTGTGACCCTCTAGGATTCTTTCTCGTTGGCATTAGGTGGGTTTGACAAAAGTCCAAGAGTACTGTCTAGCAACGGGTCACGACACCCAAGAGAAAGAACTTAAAGTCGCAACAATGACATCAACATAAAAATGATCACTATGAAATATAATCCTTTTGTCGCAATATCTCATCAAACATGTTTCATGATACTGTCATCAAACTTTGTGCTTGATACATCATTCATTGACTACCTGAAATAAACTCGTCGTTACACCATGGCCATGGAATTTCATGAAACGATTTATTTAAATCAAAGGACTGAGATATCAACTTCTATAAATGGTAGGGACAAATTATTCCTCGACTTATCCATTAATAACATGGAACTCATGACACACCCAATGTACCCTACTTCCTGCCAACTGTCTCTGTGATGGTTTTCACCAGTAAATCAAAGTGCGCGAGTCATTAAACATATTAATGATAACCTTAAAGTCTAAGTATCCTTACAAAGGCTCACAGATTAAAATATTTGATGACACCAAAACATGCAGAATTCTTACTGGCGGGTTTGTTCTCATAATATATTGTCTTGGAGATTACCAAGTGAGAACTTCATGAGAGTAAGTCTCATCTTCTTATGAGTACTCGCACTTGACAGTCTATATTCTATGTGTCACATAATAGTATATCATCCAACTACAGAACTATATTTAAGAATATTTTTATATCATTTCAGGGTTCTCATCATAGTGGGGAACTGCCATTACTTTATCAATGCAGCAAATACTCTAGGATATTATTACATCATAGTCATGAAGAACAATGAACAATATGTAATACATTAAATATCCATGTAATCAATGTAAAAATAGTTGGTTCTTGGAAACTAAATATAACAATTCACACCTTAAGTGACTTTGAAAACACATTTCTAACCCTTTAAACAAATAATAAAACACTTTCAAGAAGCACCACCAAAAGGTACACACAAAAACCTAACTATTTCCCTTTATAAAAATCCATTTATATAATATAATCATGTCGAAACCTTCCAAAACATTTTTTCACACCACAAAAATAAATAATATAGCATATATAATTAACGAAGTAATCATATCAAAATCATCCAACAATGTTAGGATATGGAACCACCTACCTCAACTATCGAAACATCCAGAAGTTGGTGAAAAACTACAACCACACCACCATATGACCCTAGAAAAGAAAGATCAAACACTAAACATCAATATTGAACCCTAAGGAACAATATTCAACCCTAAAAGACCACATGACCTAATGGAGATATGAAAAACTAAGAAAAGAGGGGAGAAATCCTAGAAAGGAGGGAAGAACCAAGAGATAAACCACTTACATGGAGATTATTTGAAGAAAAAACATAAAATCCTCCAAAGGAAGGGAGCCCAAGGGAGCCAATTGGAGGACAGGGAGGTGATTATGGCTGGGGAGGACAAATGGGTCAAGAAATGAGGGTTTTAGGGCTAAATACTAAGAGAAGACAAAGGGTATATTTAGATTTTTCAATGACTTACAAAATTCATATGGTTTTCTTGCACGATTTTCCAAACTGTGCAGAAACTGTGCTCCCCTCATTTTCCAAGTAGGAAATGATGCACAGTTACCCTACACAATTTAAAAAATGTACACTAATCATACGATAAGACTCTATCCAAAAATACCACTTGGCCACACGGTTACTAGGGAAAGGGTGAACAATTTGACAAATCATGCGCCCACCATGCACCACCTTCTATTTACCCAAAACATAAATTTTTCATGAAAAATCAAGGGGGAAACTCATGGAAATTAACTAGAATAAAAAAAGGCAAATGAAATAACTAAAAATTCAAACCTATCACACCTAAAACTAGAGAGAGAAACCAAAATATAAAAATGAACCAGAACAAAGGGTGAAATTGTAACGCCCCGACCCCAAAAGCCCAAAGTCAGTGCATTATTACGTATCATTGGCATGATCAAAAAAGATCAAGTATCAAAAGATTGATTAGTTTAGTAGCCTTGGAAGTACTAGATACATTCATAAGGTTTACATTACATCGTAAAATGGAAAACTACGACAACATTGTTTCCATAGAAAACACTGAGATCCTATAGACTATCCCAACAGGTCAATCATAATATACTTCTTCGCATCTTGGAAAAAATAAAACATAGAAAGGGGTGAGCTCAGATGCTCAGTAAGGATATAAATATAGCAGAAACTTTCATAAATAAGCATAAACATTTAAGGCAATGTTTAAGACTAAAACAAAAGCCTTTTAAACTTGAACTTCAGCATAATATGGAAAATATAAAATAAAATAATTCCATTTACTTATTCACATGGATATTCTACTAGTATAATAATCACATGCAATATCAATATCCACTTTCATAATGATGGAATGCATAATACCAGACTTTTATAACCACATAGTCAAGGCCTTGTGCCAAGACTACAAATAAGATTTTTTCAAGGCCTTTTTCCAAGACACTAGTTTGTCTCATGATACCTAACAATGCATCGAGGAGCTGTAGCAGGCTCCACCCATCATTTACTAACTCCAATTCATTCCTCATATGGAAAGGTTTAAACTTAATATAAACATTCATATTAAAAATAACCTACGAAATGTCAATACTTTATCCATAATCATGAATAGTGTAAAAATAACACATCCATAGTCAAACATATCACAAAACCTTCAATAAAATATGGAAGTTTTGTATCATAATAAATCAACTTCAAATATGCTTAAAATTCATCAAAGGATGTTCACATAGAATAAATCAAAACATTTTTTTAGAGAAATATCTCTTTCTATTTTGAAATCATTTAAGAGTCACATAATTATAAAGAAGACATTTATTTTGAAAATATTCTTATAAGATTGTAAGGGACGCTTCTGTGATGTTATAATGGTGGAAAATAGCCACACTCGCCGTAAAAGTTAAAAAAACATTCTTACCATAATTTTGTCGAAAAGGTCATAAAGTACCTTGTTTTGAAAACAACAGAAAGATTCCTTTCAAAACATATAAGGTCAAATAAGGGTATAAATGACTTTACCCCATTGTCTAGTAAATAGTAAAAATGTTTTGAAATAAATTTTTTAGAAACATGGATGTGGATGATAAAGAGGTCCTAGTAGATACTTACGTAAAAACAACCTCGGATAATAAAGAGATTGTGAAATTTGTAAGAAATGTTTCTTATTTTTGTTGTATGTGTTTCTTCTTTTCCTCTTTCCTTTAGTGTTTTTAGTAAATAAGGAAAATGGGGAAAAACTCCCAAATTTTGGAAGTACACACCGTGTACTTTTCCACACACCGCGTACTTTGGCTGTGTGGGATGAGTACACAGGTGTGTAGGCCTGTCGGTGATGAAAGGTGTAAAAAATGACTACACGTCATGTACTTGGTATTTACACGCCGTGTAATCAGTCTGCAGGTGAAAAATAAGGCGATGAAAGCAGCTTCCAGCGGAGCGACAGTGCACGCCGTGTAGTCATAAAATACACGCTGTGTACTCATGGCAATGGATGAACAGTACCATGGTGGAAAGAAGCTGCCAGAGGAACAATTTAAAAAATGGAAAGTACACGTCGTGTACTTGAGAGTACACGCCATGTATTTTTTTCCTCTTAAAATGGGCAGTAGCCTCCTCTATTCATAGAGGAAGCTTAGAACACCGTAGGAGAGAGGGAGAGATGGTCGGAGCTTGGAGGACCTCCTGACCGCACACTGGGAACCCGATTCCTATGCTGTCAGTCTCCTTAGAACCGCACGAGTAATCTATTCCTTCTCCTTGATTAGTTCTTACCAATTATTTCCCGAGTGAATGTTATTTATGTTTCAATGTGTTGTTGTTTTTCCCAGATCTACGTCGTTCTTGGCTGTTTCTGGAAGCGTCGTTCACGTTTACCGATTAGAGACGATCGAGGTAGGTGGTCTGGTGTTTATTTCTAACTACTGTGGTGAATTTGTGTACTGTTATGCTATGAACCCATGTTGGGGTGTCGTATGGATGAGGACTTGGCTATTTTAAATACCTATAATTGTATAGGTAATTGAATGTAATTATAAACTGCTGATTGAGATCACTACTTGGATCTAGGACCACCCTTGGGGTGTGTTCCTCTGTTTATCCATTTGGCCAGGTTACCTGAGGGTATACTCTAAATTTTAGCATGTTTTAAATTGCCTTGAAATGAATTTTATATAAATTTCTTGCTTATATGTTGGGCATGACCTGGTTATTTATTTAGCCTGAGGGTAGTGTTGTGATTAGCCTGTGGGCAGTGTTCTGTTTAGCCCGAGGGAAACTCCTTCTGTGACTGTGGGAAGTAGATTCTGTTCCTATGGGTGACACCCCGTGCACCTATGGGAATTATTTGATATGCCTGTGGGCAGACTCTTATGGGTTTAGATTCTCTTTACCTAATGGTAAGGGTTATCATGTCTGAGGACACTGACTGTTTACTTAGAATATTCACTGTGGTGATTTTCTTAAATTTAATTATTAAATGAATATTAAAATGGTAGTATAACTGGTATTTAGTTACTTTTGAGTAATTATTAGTTTATTACATTTACCTTTGCACACTGCTGTTGCACATTTTCACGGACAATTGGGCACGGGCCTTTGGTGGGTGCCTACTGGGATTTATTTCTCACACCCTATTTGGGTCATGTCTTCGGCCCAAACAAACTATATTGTTGCAGGTGTAGATAGGGGAATGGGTACCCATACAGGTACATGATTGTGGTAGAGGATTAGGAGAGCATGGGACATAGCCTAGGCTTGCGATGCTACTACATTTTGTGTACTCTACTTTGGTTTTCTTTGGATGTACCTTGTACTTGACATGTATTGTATTGTATTGCAGTATATCCTGTTCTGGCTATTTTCATATAATAGTGACATGTTGCATCTTATATATATATAACTGCTGGTTATCTTTTACATTAGTTATCCATTTTAGTTATATATTGTTTACTGCTTCCGCTGTTGTATGTTATATAATTCTTTTCCACTGTGCTACACTATGAAAAATGAGGGCATAATTTCCCCACTATAAGACCTGGGCCCTCACGGCTAGTTGGAAACCTCTGGCATTTGGGGAAATGTGCTTGAGGTCATGTGACCAACTGGGTTCAGGGCACCCGTTGAGTGGCCCCCGGGTCCGGGACATTACAAAGTGGTATCAAAGGGGTTTCTTTTCTTTGACTTACTGCTTGGAGACTATAGTATGGGATAGGACATAAATTTTATTTGGTAATAGGCTGTGCCTGGGAGTAGATAACTTATGTACATGGAAAATACAATTTACCTCGTGTTGCAATTTTACTAATTTTTCAATTTACAGTTGATTTGATTTTCACCATTGGGTGACGCACTTGTTATGTGTTGTTATATTTTTATACTGGGTTCTATTTAGTTGAAACTTGATGAGATGAGGGTATGCCATTTCAAGCATCATTTGGGCACATGTTAGAATCACATGCCATGCATAGTTTCCTTGCCATGTAGGTGCATTAGAAATTGCATTCTATTGTGATAGATGTTGTGCTAGTAAAAGCATGCTGTTGTGATAGATGCCTTGGTAAAATACCTGTTATTTGATAGGGTATTTTTATGTAAGGATTGTAGAATGAACGCCAAACTTTTCTTCTTGAGGAGTATGGACCCTCATTTACTGGAATTTGGTGGATCATTGACTATTTACCTTGTTTATAACACGTATAAGATGCCAAGCTTTGATTTGCGGGGAGTATGGGCCCTCACAGATCGGAATTTGGAACTTAGGTGTTTGTTTCAGTGTTTTCTGGGCTCTGTAGTAGTTTTTGAGGCTTACTGTCTGGAAAAACCCAGAATACATGCCGTTTAGTTTTGATTACACACCGTTTAATCTTCTGTTCGGGAAGAAAAAGAAAAATTTAAGTACACACCATGTACCCTAAGTACACGTCGTGTAGTCTCTTCTTGTGCCATATGCCGTGTGGGTAGGGACACTGGGTAGGTAATGGTTTGGGAAAACATTCCGTGTACCGATTGTACACGCCATGTAGTATTGACCCGGAGATCGCCCGTGTAACTAACAACACGGACGGAGAAACCTTAAGACATACACGTCGTGTCCACCTTGAATACACCGTGTAGTCTGACCCAGGTACCCGACCATGTCACTAACAATACGGGTCGGTGTTACACTACCTAGTACACGTCAGGTGCCCATGGGACATGTATTGTAGTCTTGACCACTGAGAGACCGTGTGGACTTAGCCATGTGGCTGGGGAAAACGGGGTGGTGTACACGCCGTGTGCGTGTGTAACATCCCATGTAGTGTTAGCTGAGTAGTAGGCCGTGTCATGAACGACACGGGAAATTGAAAATTAAACCATACACGCCATGTAGATGTTCTACAAGCCGTGTAGTCTTGTTCAGAAGAGAGTTGTGTGGCTAAGCTGTGTAGAAGGACCCGGGTAGTGGAAGAAAAGTCAGGTACATGTCGTGTAGTTAATATACACGCCATGTAGTCTTGTTTTGAAAATCTTGAATGCCTTCTCCCTCCTGTTCCCTTTATGGTTCCCTAGTTTTCAGTCTTTGATAAACTTAAATCTAAGGCGTGTTTTTGACCTTATAGAGTCATGCCGCCGAGACGACCACTGGTTGTTCTCCAAGAGAGCAACAAAACTAATACTACGGAAACAGTAGGCTATGGGCTACAGATGGATCCTCTAGTAGATCCAGATGTGGTGCCAACCATTATACTGGACACAGACATGGATTTGTAGTTCCGTGAAGGATTTATGTGGTTCATGCAGACCTTTCAGGGAGCACAGCCGGCTGCCACATCTATGGAAGAGCTGACTCGTATATTCCAGCAGCAGCATCTGCCTACGTTTTCAGGGGATGGCGGACCACAGGCTACGGAGTCTTGGCTGGGGTCTATGGAGACTATTTTCGAGCATTTGGAGACACATACAGGGTGGAGGGTCAATATCGATACATACATGTTGCGTGATTCTGCCAAGAGGTGGTGGGATGTTATCACCCAATCTGAGCATCACAGAGACATGGCGTGGGAATATTTTCAAACAGCCTTCTAGGAATTCCTTTTCCTAGAGATGCTGAGGGTAGATCGAGCTCGAGAGTTCATGGATCTACAGTATGGTGCTATGTTAGTGCTGAATTATTCTGCTCACTTCACCGAACTTCAGTGTTTTGCACCAGTTCTGGTGGGTGATGAGATGTTGAGGGATAAATGCTTTGATGATGGTCTTCGATATGACATCTGAGCTCTGGTGAATGTTTTTAGGTTGCCTACTGTACATTATATTGTGAACCATGCACTGATTACTGAACAGAACTTGCAGGAAGCTAGTGGTGTGGGCCTGGGTGGTTCGACACTAGTTTATGGTACTATTTCTACCGGTAAAAGGAAGAGACAGATGGATTTATCTCATGGTGGTAGTACCAGCAAACAGAATACTTCAGGGGGCCAGGTCATGTGCTACCAGTGTGGTAAAGAGGGGCACAAGAGACCACAGTATCCACGTGACCCAGTGGAATGTTGAGCCTGCGGCAGGATGGGTCATCTGTAGCGCTTTTGTAGGGAATTTCCACTAGTGGCTAGTGAGAGGGGTTCTGTGTAGACTCCATATGTGGGAGCAGGACCAGAAGCTTCTTACCAGTCAGGAAACTGGAATACATCAGGTTGTGCAGACAGAAATGGTGGTCGTGGCCATAGTAGCTAGACACCCGGATCTCAGGGGTAGTAGGGCAGGTCAGCTCAGGGTATCCAGGCTGTGTCGCAGGGTTGCGACACTGGGCAGAAATATGCAGTGCAACAGACCCAGCAGAGGTAGGATCCTGGACCTTCAACTATCAGAGGTACTATTCTAGTTGCTTCTGTTTTATCTTATGTACTTTTCAATACGGGTGCTGCATATAGCTTTATATCTGTGCCTGTTGTATAGAGCCTTGGCCTCTGTGTTTCTACTTCTTCTGATGTTATGACGTTAGACACTCTGTTGGGGACAAGAACAGCTGGTGTGTGTTAGTGAAGAGAGTGCCCCCTTGAGGTTGGTGGGTGTTACTTTCTATGGGACCCTTATGTCATAGAGATGGCGAGTTATGATGTCATTCTCGGGATGGACTGGTTGGTACCCTTTCAAGACTTTGTAGATTGCTATCGTCTCAGGGTGAGTTTCACGTCACCAGAGGGTGGAGAGTTTCTATACAAGATAGAATGGTATGTTCAGGCGATTCGAGCTGGACCCGAGCATCGTGGGCGAGGTGGTGTGATAGCCCAGATTGCGAGTTTGTATATGGATGAACATGGAACTTGTCAGAAGGATTTCCCTCCAGTAGTTGATCATTTCAGGGATGTCTTCTTTGATGGATTTTCAGGTCTACCTCCAGAACGAGAGGTGGATTTCTCTAATGATCTTGTGCCAGGAGCGGGACCAGTGTCTATTCCTCCTTATAGGATGTCTACACCTAAGTTGAAAGAGCTCAAGAGGTAGTTAGAGGATTTGCAGTCAAAGGGTTTCATCCGACCCATTACTTCTCCATGGGGTTCGCTGGTCCTTTTTGTGAATAAGGCAGATGGTACCCTCAGACTCTGTGTGGATTATCGGAAGCTGAACCAACTGATGGTTAAGAACTGATATCCCTTACCGAGGATTGATGATCTTTTTGATCAACTTTGGGGAGCACGAGTGTTCTTGAATATTGAATTGAGATCTGGATATCATCAATTGCATATTAGACCATCTGATATATCTCTCACAGCCTTCAGAAGAAGGTATGGTCTATATGAGTACTTGGTGATGCCGTTCGGACTCACGAATGCACCAGCAGTTTTCATGACTCTGATTAATCGCATGTTCCACTCCTATTTGGACTCTTTTGTGGTAGTTTTTATGGAAGATATATCGGTGTACTCTCATACTTGACAAAACCATGCTACCCATCTTGAGATCGTATTGAGTACACTAAGAGAGCATTGTCTATATGCTAAGCTCTCAAAGTGCCACTTTTGGATGGACCAGATACACTTCCTGGGTCATATTATCTCAGAGGCAGGAGTTGTAGTAGACCCAGAGAAAGTGAGAGCAATAGTTTCCTGGGAGCATCCTAAGAACATGTTACGAAGTTTCTTCGGACTGGCTAGTTACTATATGTGATTTATACAGGACTTCTCCTGCTTATCAGCGCTGTTGACAGGTTTGACTAAGATGGTTGTGACATTCGTTTGGTCAGAAGCTTGTGAGACAGACTTTCAGGAGATGAAGGGAAGGTTGACATCATCACTAGTCCTGATACTTCTAGAGTAAGGGAAGAGCTATAATGTTTACTATGATGCATCAGGTATTGGGCTGGGAGCAGTGTTGATGTAGGGCGATCGAGTAGTTGCGTACTGGTCTCGATAGTTGAGGCCACAATAGATGAATTACCTAACACATAATCTCGAGTTGGCTGCATTTGTTCATGCGTTACGTTGTTGGAGACATTATCTCTTGAGAGATCATTTTGTGGTGTTCACGGACCACAAAAGTCTCAAATATATCGTTACCCAGCATGACCTGAATTTGAGATGGTGAAGGTGGGTTTAATACCTTCAGTCCTTCGACTTCGAGCTTGCCTATACACCTGGTAAGGGTAACACAGTTGCAGATGCACTGAGAAGGAAGACTCAGATACAGGCAGGGCAGGAGACCAATGGTGAGTGGCAGTTTATGCCTTTGTTCTCTGAGATGCATTTGGAGGTGCACGAGAATCAGGGGCAAACGTATCTTTCATCCTTAGCTGTGACTTCTACCCTCCTGGATAGAGTGAGGATGAGACAACTATCTGATTATTAAGGACTAGTTCTATGGGAGTCGGTGGAAAGTGAGGACCCTCCTCCTGGTTGGACGATACGTGATGATGAGGTACTACATGTCCATGGACGAGTGTGGGTTCTAGGGGATATATGCGAGGAGTAGATGCAGGATTTTCATGCTTCAACTTGGGAAGTTCATCCCGGAGTTACCAAAATGTACCATGACTTGAGATATTAGTATTGGTGGACGGGTATGAAACGAGAGGTAGCTGGTTTTGTTGAGAGATGTTCCACCTATTAGTAGGTGAAGGTGGAGCATCAGAGGCCAGCCGGACTGTTACAGCAGTTACCCATCCCAGAGTGGAAATGGGATGATGTCACGATGGACTTCGTGACCGGGTTGCCGAGGTCACCTCGAGGCAATGATGTAGTGTGGGTTGTTGTGGATAGAATCACAGAGGTAGCTCACTTTTTTCTAATCAAGGAGACCTTCAGATTTGATGAGTTCATGAAGCTGTATATCCGATAAGTCATACATCTTCATGGAGTCCCTCATTCTATCATTTCAGATAAGGATGCCCGCTTTACGACTCATTTCTGGAAGAGTTTTCAGAGGGGAATTGGTACATAGGTTCTTCTGATCACAACTTACCACCCTTAGACCGATGGCCAGTCAGAGCATACGATACAGGTGCTTGAGGACATGCTGCGTGCATGCTTCCTAGACTTTGGGGGATCTTGGGAGAAGCATATACCCCTGGTCGAGTTTTCATATAATAACAGTTTTCAGGAAACTATTGATATTACACCTTATAGGGATTTATATGGTAGGCCATGACGATCAACTTTGGGCTAGTTGGAGACAGGTGAGACAGTTTTACTGGGACCAAAACTCATGTAGGAGACTTCCGAGCAGGTCCAGTTGATTCGGAAGCGGATGGATACTGCACAGTCTTGTCAGAAATCTTACACTGATCGCCATAGATGACCCTTGGAGTTAATGTTTGGGGATCATGTTTTCTTGCGGGTTTCACCAAGGTTGGGACATAGGCAGATCAGGAGACAGGGTAAAATTTCACCGAGGTATGTGGGGCCGTTTGAGATTCTGGAGAGATTCGGGCTGGATGCCTATCGGTTGTTACCACAGAGGTACCGGGCCATGCACAAAGTCTTCCATGTATCTCAGTTATGCCGTTTTCATTCAGACCTGTCTCACGTCTTTCAGCTCGAGGAGGTTGAACTTCAGGTTGATACGTCCTTTGAGGAGCATCTGATTTGTATTGTTGATAGGAGCATGAAGGTTCTCTGAGGCCGGTCAGTTCCTCTCGTACAGGTGCTATGGCAGCATGGCCGAGTGCAGGATGAAACCTGGGAGCAGGAGACTGATGTACATGCTCAATGGCCAGATTTTCTCACAACTCTATCTTCACCACCTTTGGATGGGAAATTCGGGGAAGAATTGTTTTACGGGGGGGGGGGGGAGTTTGTAAGAACCCAGTTCTTATTTTTGAGGTACGGGTTTATTCTTTTCCTCTTTCCTTTAGTGTTTTTAGTAAATAAGGAAAATGGGAAAAAACTCACAAATTTTGGAAGTACATGCCACGTACTTTGGCCGCGTGGGATGAGTACGCAGGGTGTGTAGGCCTGTCGGTGATGAAAGGTGTAAAAAATTACTACACATCGTGTACTTGGTATTTTCACGCCATGTAATCAGTCAGCAGGTGAACAGTAAGGTGGTGGAAGCAGCCGCTAGCAGAGCGGCAGTACACACCGTGTAGTCATAAAATACATGCCGTGTACTCATATCGATGGATGAACAGTGCTGTAGTGGAAAGAAGCCGCCAGAGGAACAATTTATAAAATGGAAAGTACACACCGTGTACTTGAGAGTACATTCCATGTATTTTTTTTTCACTTAAAATGGGTAGTAGCCTCCTCTATTCACAGAGGAAGATTAGAACTTCGGAGGAGAGCGGGAGAGATGACAGGAGCTTTGAGGACCTCCCGGATGCACACCGGGAACCCAATTCCTACGCAGTCAATCTCCTTAGAATCGCACGGGTAAGATCTTCCTTCTCCTTGAGTAGTTCTTACCAATTATTTCTTTAGGGAATGTTATTTATGTTTGAATGTGTTTTTGTTTTTCCCAGATCTATGTCATTCTTGGGCGTTTCTAGAAGCGTCGTTCATGTATACCGATCAGAGACGATCGAGGTAGGTGGTCTGGTGTTTATTTCCAAGTACTGTGGTGAATTTGTGTACAGTTGTGCTATGAACCCATGTTGGGGTGTCATATGGATAAGGCCTTGTCTATTTTAAATACCTAGGATTGTATAAGTAATTTAATGTAATTATAAACTGCTGATTGAGATCGTTGCTTGGATCAAGGACCACCCCTGGGGTGTGTTCCTCTGTTTAGCCATTTGGATAGGTTACCTGAGGGTATATCGTAAATTTTAGCTTGTTTTAAATTACCTTGTGAGTAATTGTATATAAATTTCTTGATTATATGTTGGTCATGGCCTGGTTACTTGTTTAGCCTGTGGGTAGTGTTCTGTTTAACCTGAGGGAAACTCCTTATGTGCCTGTGGGCAGTAGATTCTGTGCCTGTGGGCGACACCTTGTGCGACTGTGGGAATTATTCGATATGCCTGTGGGAAAACTTCTGTGGGTTTGGATTCTCTTTACCTAAGGGTAAGTTTTAGCATGTCTGAGGACACTGACTGGTTAGTTAGAATATTCACTATGGTGATTTTCTTAAATTTAATGATTAAATGAATATTTAAATGGTAGTATAACTGGTATTTAGTTACTTTTGAGTACTGATTAGTTTATTGCATTTACCTTTGCACACTGCTATTGCACATTTTCACGGACAGTTGGGCATGGGCCTTTGGTGGGTGCCTACTGGGATTTATTTCTCATACCCTGTATGGGTCATATCTTCTGCCCAAACAGACTATATTGTTATAGGTGAAGATAGAAGCATGGGTACCCATACAGGTACATGATTGTGGAAGAGGAGTAGGAGAGCATAGGACCGATCCTAGGATTGCGATGCTGCTGCATTTTCTGTACTTTGCTTTGGTTTTCTTTGGATGTACCTTGTACTTGACATGTATTGTATTTTTTTTCAGTATATCCTATTTTGGCTGTTTTTATAGAATAGTGACATGCTGCATCTCATATATATGATTGCTGGTTCTCTTTTACATTAGTTATCTATTTCAGTTATATATTGTTTATTACTTCCGCTGTTATATGTTATATAATTATTTCTCACTGTGATAAACTTTGACAAATGAGGGCATAGTTTCCCCACTATTAGACCTGGGCCCTCACTTCTAGTCAGAAGCCTCTGGCATTTGGGGAAATGCGCTTGAGGTCATGTGACCAACCTGGTTTGGGGCACCTGTTGAGTGGCTCCCGGGTCCGGGATGTTACCAAATTAACCCTTACCTTGTTCTTTTCCTTGGTCAAGGGTATTTTAACCTCATGTATAATGGTGAAATAATTATTATTAAATTATACAAGAATCATATACATTAATATGATATCATATATGATCTTTTAACACTACTTTGCTAATAATATCTCAGTAGTATCATCGTTTCAGGTGTTAACTGATTCGTTTTCCTTTATATGATTTGTTACGTAAGTAATGTTTGTTAATAATAGGATGTATATTATTCATATTCAGAATGATATTAAGTCTTTAAAAATTATTATTAATCATATAATGAAAATTAGTCTTTAATGGATTATGATGGGGAATGAATCTCATCACGTTCGTGGAGACGGTAATCCGTACATACGTACGAGCAACAATATCATTCTTTTGATATTAAAATAATATATAATTGGATATTATATCATATATAAAGAATCATTATCATGTTATATTTATTATTTACATCAATTACACATCATTATTATACCCATCCAAATAATAATGTATTGAATAACAATTACACCACGATGTGGAGACGGTAAGCCGTACGTACGCACGTACGGTGACATGTCATTCAAAGGATGGATAGAATGATGAATATGGTTGTACCATATTTATAATAACATCAAAGTATATATAATATACTGGATTTATTATTTTATAATGTAAACAATAAAGAAAGAGGAAGTGGAAGAAGAAAGGAACTTGAAAGAGGTGATGAAATATTTACCTCTTCTTCAGGTTCTTCCTTTTGATTTGATCAAAAGGGATCCTTAGGTTGGATTTATGACTAAAGGAAGGTCTCTAGGATTAAGGTAGGGAAGTTAAGAGGGTATTTGGGCAGGGGTTGGCCTAGCCAAAAGGCTTTGAAGGTGTGAATTTGAGTGAAGGGGGAGTGCCCTTTTATAAGAGGAGTAAGGGACACCTTATGAAAAGCTGGAAATATTATTTTATAATAAACCCATTTTCGGTTTCTAATGGCTCCAAAAAGAATTATTTAAAGGATAAGGTGGGGATGGGTCTAAAACCACTCAACCAATATGTTTTAGACAAGTTTGGGTCACTATATTAACCCTATCTTTTATATTCATCTCTTAGTTAAATAGTTTGATATTTACCATGTCTCTTTGTATTTTTATATTATATGGTTAATGAAATTACTATAAACTTTCAAGTGAACCCCAAGTGTTCCATTAATGATACAACTATCATTATAGAAGTCTTTTGGCCAAACCATAGATTTTTAAGAATATAATATCAATTAATAATATAATATTTGTTTTAAAAACTCATTTATGTCAATTTTGACACTATTTGGTATTTTTTTTCTAAATTCATAACAGCATTATTACTTCGAAAAAAATTCATCTAACCAACCCTAACATGTCATATTAACCTATAAAATTAGTGTAATTTATAAAAGATCTCAAATTACATTTATTTGGATATTTATAATATCAAATATTTTAATATTTTATTAATTAGGTAATTACTGCATCATCATTTTTTCATAAATAAATTAAATTATTTAATTTCCAAAAAATATAAATAAACTATAATTATGTAGGAAATATTTTTATCTTTCTAATGAAGATTTATAGTTGAATTTATCTTATGTGTAATCTTATATTAAAAATGGTTTAGTTATTAAACTTTGAATTTAACACTTTTAACTCTTCTTTGAATTAAATAATAATAAATGTCCTAATATAATTCAAGTGGACATAAAGGATATTATTTTATTACTAAGGTTTATTTTGGTTGAATTACACTTATCCAATAGAATTAGCACATGTGTTATGGTAATAATAATACCATTTTTACCTTTAATTACCCTATTTACCTTTAACCGTGGTAAATAAAAGTAAAAAGTTACGATTCACCAAAAATTATTTTCATCTCATTGAACCAAATTTTACTTAATTATATCAACCATGTCTCTCGGATTATCAAAATTCAACTCACAGAAGCGGTAAAATTATGTTTTATGTAAATTTGCAAATGCTCCTAGGAGGTGGGTAAAAGACGGTAAAAAGTTCAATAAACTTTTTATATATCTAAAATTATTATAAACTGAATCCAATGAATTAAATTTAACATATAGGTCTTATGTATCTATTTTTACCTAAAATAAATTTAAATAAAATAAATAATTATTTAAATAAAAAGTCAGTTTTAAAAATAACTAAGTGTTTTTCACTATTCATCAAAAATTGAAAGTTTTCAGAAAAATACCAAAAGTTCACCCTAAGCTAATTTTGATATTCCAAATCCAAAAATGATGTCCATTTTTAATGATAAAATTTATAAAATTTCAAAAAAATGGGTATTACTATTCATAACGGCTAGTTTGATTGGCCGCGATGTGTTAGAATCTTGAAGTTGTATACAATGCAAGCTATTGCATTATTCAAAGGAAAATGTATCGTGGAAGCTTGGGCTGTTATATTCTCCCCTAATTCAAATAATTTTTCCCTAAAAATTTCTAGAATATTACTGCATAAAAAGATTCAGGTGGTTCTTCATCATAAGTTCCTCGGGTTCCCACCTTGCCTCTTCCATCTTATGGTTTCTCCATAGAACTTTTACCAGATGAGTCGCCCAGTTTCTCAACACTTGTTCTCTTGTATCAAGAACCTTGACAGGATCTTCATAATAAGACAGATCATGTTCCAGTTCTAATTCCTCATAGGTAAGTACATGCGTTGGGCCAGACATGTATTTTCTAAACACTGATACGTGGAATACATCATGAACTTTGGAGATACTTGGCGGCAATTTCAAACGGTAAGCTACAACCCCAATTCGTTCTAGAATTTCAAAAGGTCCGATTAACCTGGGACTTAATTTTTTATTCTTATTGAAATGTATAACACCCTTACCTGGAGATACCTTTAAGAAAACATGATCTCCTACCTGAAATTCTAAATCCTTCCTTCAGTTATCAGCATAGCTCTTCTTCCTACTTTGACCTGCTTTAATGTGGGTTTGGATTACCTTCACCTTTTAAATAATTTCCTCAACAAGTTCTGGGCCAATGAGTTTTCTTTCACCAACATCATCCCAACAGGTTGGTGTGTGACATCTCTTTCTATATAATGCTTCATATGGTGCCATCTGAATACTTGAATGGAAGCTATTATTATAGGAAAATTCTACCAGAGGTAAATATTGATCCCATATACCTTTAAAGTCAAGTGATCATGATCTCAACATATCTTCTTAGGTTTTAATAGTCCATTCTGATTATCCATCAGTTTGGGGGTGGTAGGTAGTGCTCAAACAAAGTTCAGTATTTAGGGCTTTCTGAAGACTTTTCTAGAATCTTGATGTAAAATGTGGATCATGATAAAAAACAATCGATAGGGTTACTCCATGAAGTCTCAAAACTTCATTAATATATAGTCTTGATAGGCGTTCAAGTGGTAAATCTTCTCTTATAGCAAGAAAATGTGCTAACTTGGTAAGACGATAAACAATGACCCATATTTCATCGTTCCTTCTAGGAGTCTTTGGTTTCCCCATGACAAAGTCCATTGTGATATCATCCCATTTCCACTTAGCTATGGGAAGAGGTTTCATGACT
Organism: Viscum album; assembly: GCA_963277665.1. Taxonomy (NCBI): domain Eukaryota; kingdom Viridiplantae; phylum Streptophyta; class Magnoliopsida; order Santalales; family Viscaceae; genus Viscum; species Viscum album. The sequence goes on from CAUJRU010002058.1 coordinate 33,427, forward strand.
CCTATAGGTTGTTTCCTACCAGCTTTCACTTGTTGACAAACCATACATCTTGACACAAAATCAACAATCTCCCTCTTCATGTTGTCCCACACAAAATGTTCCTTCAAATCTCAATACATTTTGGTTCTCCCAGGGTGTATAGAGAAATTAGAGTTATGAGAATCATTCATCAATTCAATTTTTAGATTAGGTATATCGGGAACACAAAGTCTCTTCCCAAATTTCAAAATTCCATCTTCATATACGAAGTCAATCAATCTCCCATCATTCATAGCTTTGATATTCTTTTGAAACTCCTCATCATCAACCTGAGAACTTTTTATCATTTCTAGTAAAGATGGTTTGGCAACCATTTGAAAAAGCATTAATGTTTCACCTTCCATGGTTATTCCCATATCCATATTTACTAGATCCATGAAAATATGATCCCTTTCAACTCTCATATTGTTCAAAACTCCATGATCTTTTATGCTCAAAGCATCTTCCACCTTATTTTCCTTCCCCGGGTGGTAGTGTATCGTGTAATCATAATCCTTGAGTAGTTCAATCCATCTCCTTTTCCTCATGTTGAGTTCTTTATATGAGAAAATATACTTCAAACTCTTGTGATCAGTATAAATCTTACATTTTTCACCATAGAGATAGTGTCTCTAAATATTCAAAGCAAAGATTACAGCTGATAACTCATGATCATGAGTAGGATAGTTTTGCTTATGAATTTTTAGCTGTCGTGATGCATAGGTAATAACTCTATCATTCTGCACAAGGACACAACCAAGTCCTTTCTTCGATGCATCACTATAAATAACAAACCCATTATTCCCTAATGGTAGAGTCAATATAGAATAATTAACTAATCTTCTATTCAATTCTTCAAAACATTCTTCACACTCTTTGGTCCAAACAAATTTAACCTTTTTCATTTGAGCTTTGTTAATGGGTTATCCAATCAGGAAAAATTATGGACGAAACACCGATAATAACCTGCTAAACCGATAAAACTGTGTACCTCATTTATACTCGTCAGTGCTGGCCATTCTTGGATTGCTCTTTTCTCAGAAGGATCAATAGATATTCCATCCTTAGTGACGATATGGTCAAGAAAATAAATCTCTTGAAGCCAGAATTCACACTTGCTAAACTTCCCATATAATTCATTTCTTCTAAGAGTCTTCAGGATAATGCACAATTTATTTTCATGATCTTCTCAGCTTTTGGAGTATACCAAGATATCATCAATAAATACCAATACAAAGTCATCATGATATTACTTGAAAGATATATTCATTAGACCCATGAAGACAGAGGGTTTATTAGTCAATCCAAAAGGCATTACTGTAAACTCGTAATGCCTGTACCTGGTTCAAAATGCTGTTTTCAGAATGTATTCCTTCTTCACATACAACTGATGATATCCAAATCGAAGGTCAATATTTGAAAAGTATTGAGCTCTATGAAGTTTGTCGAATAAATCATCAATGCGAGGTAGGGGATACTTGTTATTTATTATTATAGCATTGATCTCCCTATAGTCAATGCACAACCTCATAGATCCATCTTTCTTCTTAACAAAAAGAATAGGGGATCCCCATGGAGAAACAATAGGGTGAATAAATCCCTTATTACTCAATTTCTCTAGTTGTTTCTTTAGTTCCACTAATTCCACATTGGAAATTCTATAAGGGGTCTTTGTATGGGCCTTGATCCAGGAATTAAATCAATAGAAAACTCAATTTCTCGTTCTGGAGGATGTCCAGGTAAATCTTCTGGAAACACATCAACATATTCTTTCACAATAGCTACATCCACTATTTGAACATTACTTTCATCACCCACAGTTATTTCATTCTATTCCTCCCCAATAATTGATTTTAGTTGAGCTACTGGGGGTGGATCTAGATAAGAATTAGGTGGTGACGATTCTTCTCTAAAGATAAGGTGTTCTTTATAATCATCATAAAAAATACTAACCTCCTTCTTCTTACAATAAATTTTTGCATCATGGTTTGAAAGACAATCCATACTGAGGATTATATCAAATTCAATAATGGGTATGATGATGAGATCAGCAGATAAAGAACATTTATATTCCCTAATGGGGATTAATTCACAAAACTTTTTGTAATGATACTTCCCTTAGGAGTTTTGAATGACAACTCCCTTGTTAAATCAAATTGGAAATATCTAATTTTCTTAGTAAATTGGGAAGATATGAAACAATGCAATGATCCAGAATAAAATAAATCATTTTCTAAACTTGAGGAAACCATTAAATTACCTGCCACCACATCTTTTGGAGCTTCAACCTCAGCAGTAGTGATCGCATAAGCTTGGCCTTGATCCATTGGCCTTTTCTGAGGTAAGTTCCCCGGACTCTTAGGAAATTTATTCACGTAATACCTTATTTCTCTACAATTGTAGCATTCAACATCGACAACCTCTTTCGTCCCCTTGCAATCATGATCTTGGTGGCCTTTTTAACCACACTTGTAACAGACTCCCATTCCCTTTAGGCAAGTACCCGAGTTTTTCTTCCCACATTTACTACAGGATAGATATTCAACTTTTCCCTTCTTCCCCTTATTTTCATTTCCAGAGTGTTTAGTATATCTATTATTCTCTTGCTTTTCTTTAAAGTCATAAGACTTAGAGAATTCTTTTTCTTTCTTGATAGCACATGAGACAATATCTTCGTACGAAGAGAAGGATTGTGAGAATAATTCTTGATGAAGAAATGGTTTTAACCCATAAAATAAATGATCAATCTTACTTCTTGGGTTATGTATATAATCTACAGCATTCCTCGCTAACCTTGTAAAGTTAGCTTCATACTTTGTGACATTCTCATCCTCCTTTTTCCTTAGACTTAGAAATTTCCTTTCCATATCTGCTCGATGGTCATGAGGAAAGTATTTTTATAAGAAAATTTCCTTAAACTCCCTCCATTTCATATTTGATACTTCATCATATTACTTTGTGTTTTGAATCAATGACCACGATTGATCATCATCTCCAGTGAGGCGGTAAACTGCCATGACAACTTTTTCCCTTTCTCTACTCCCCAAGGCATGTAATATTTTCTCTACGGAATTTATCCTTTGCTCAGCTACTAGTGGATTTATACCCTCATTTAATGTTGGTGGTTGTTGCCTCATGAAGCAATCAAACATTGATCCTCCACACTACAGATCGGGGTGCTCTATACAGGTAAGGTTATTATTATAACCTTAGTGAGTTGTCCTAATATGGTGATAAGCTGATCAACACCAGTTGCATCACCAGCTCCACTATAATTATCTCAAGCAGGAGGGAAATCCCCACATTGAGTGTGTGCATTGATACGGTTTCTCTTCCTTCAACTAGGCACCATTTCTAAACAATGACATAAACTAGATTAGCTTATGAATCACAATACATAAATCCAAACTTGTAAAACACTTAACATAAATTGAACAGTTTATGGATAAAATCCATAATCATAAAAAAAATTTCTTTGAGGATGTATATACTCATAAACCCTAAATAATGGTTTGTAAAGAAAATGATAATTATCCTAAGAATATCCCCCAGGAGTGTCGTAACCAAGAGTGCAACAAAGCCCATTGTCATGCACCAGTTCCCATTCGAGTCTAGCTCAAAGCGGTGTTTTTGGGTTTTACCCCTAGGTACATCTATGTCGGAGCCGCCTCTACTTGCTCATATCTAGACAGGGATGTATTGCTTGGAAAAATCACAAAATCTCTACAATACCAAAATTATAGAAAGTTATTTTAATCCTCAAAGTCTATCTTAGGGCTATGTGCTCTAATCAGAGTTTATCTAAATCTAGTTTCTAAGGTTTGTACTAAACTTCCTCTGATACCAACTGTAATGCCCCGAACCTAGAAGCCCAGAGTCGGTGCATTATTACGTATCATTGGCATGATCACAAAAGATAAAGTCTCGAAATACCAATTAGTTTAGTATCCTTGGAAGTATTAGACACATTCATAAGGTTTACATTACATCGTAAAATGGAAAACTACAACAACATTGTTTCCATAGACAACACTGAGATCCCTTAGACTATCCCTGCAGGTCCATCATAATATACATCTTCATATCTTGGGAAGAATAAAACATAGAAATGGGTGAGCTCATATGCTCAGTAAGGATAACAATATAGCAGAAACTTTCATAAATAAGCATAAACATTTCAGGCAATGTATAAGACTAAAACAAAAGCCTTTTAAACTTAAAATTCTGAATAATGTGGAAAAGATAAAATCAAATAATTCCATTTACTTATACACATGGATATTCTACTAGTCAAATAATCACATGCAATATCAATATCCACTTTCATAATGATGGAATGCATAATGCCAGACTTTCATAACCACATAGTCAAGTCCATGTGCCAAGACTACAAATAAGATTTTGTCAAGGCCTTGTTCCAAGACAATATTTTGTATCATGAGTCCTATCGATGCATCGAGGAGCTATAGAGAGCTCCAACCGTCACTTACTAAGTCCAATGCATTCCTCATATAGAAAGGTTTAAACATAACATAAACATTTTTAATAAAACTAGCATATGAAATGTCAATAATTTATCTATAATCATGAATAGTATAAAAATAACACATCCATAGTCAAACATATCACAAAACCTTCAATACAATATGGAAGTTTTGTATCATAATGAATCAACTTCAAATATTCTTAAAATCTATCAAAGGATGTTGACATAGAAGAAATCAAAACCTTTTTTTAGAGAAATATCACTTTCTATTTTGAAATCATTTTAGAGACACATAATTATAAAGAAGACATTTATTTTGAAAATATTATTATAAGCTTGTAAGGGAAGCTTCGATGATTTTATAATGGTGGAAAATAGCCACACCCGTCGTATAAGTTAAAAAAACATTCTTACCATAATTTTGTCGAAAAGGTCATAAAGTACCTTGTTTGGAAAAAAACAGAAATATATCTTTCAAAACATATAAGGTCAAATAAGGGTATAAATGACTTTAACTCGTTTTCTAGTAAATAGTAAAAATGTTTTGAAGTACATTTTTAATAAACATAGATGTGGATGATAAAGAGGCCCCACTAGATACTTACGTAAAAACAACCTCGGATAAAAAAGAGATTTTGAAATTAACCCTTACCTTGTTATTTTACTTGGTTAAGGGTAGGTTAAACTCCTGTATAATGGTGAAATAATTATTATTAAATTATAAAAGAATAATATACATTAATATGATATCATATATGATCTTTTAACACTACTTTGTTAATAATATCTCAGTAGTATCATCATTTCAGGTGTTAACTGATTCATTTTCCTTTATAAGCTTTTTTATGTAAGTAATTTTTGTTAAGGATAGTATGTATCTTATTCATATTCATAATTATATTAAGTCTTTAAACATTATTTTTAATCATCTAATGAAAATTAGTCTTGAATGAATTATGATGGGGAATGAATCTCATCGCGTTAGTGGAGACGGTAATTCGTACGTACGCACGGATGACAATATCATTCTTTTGATATTAAAATAATATATAATTGGATGGTATATCATATATATAGAATCCTTATAATGTTATATTTATTATTTACATCAATTACACTTCATTCTTATACCCAACCAAATAATAATATATTTAATAACAATTACATCACGACGTGGAGACGGTAAGCCGTACGTACACAAGTATGGTGACATGTCATTAAAAGGATAGATAGATTAATGAATATGGTTGTACCATATTTATAATAAAATTACAATGTATATAATATATTGGAGTTATTATTTTATAATGGAAACAACAATGAAAGAGGAAGTGGAAGAAGAAAGGAAGTTGAAAGAGGTGATGATATATTTACCTCTTCTTCGGGGTTTTCCTTTTGATTTCATCAAAATGGCTCCTTAGGTTTGATGTTTGACTAAAGGAAGACCTATAAGATGAAGGGAGGACAGTTTAGAGTGTATTTTTTTAGGGGTTGGCCGATCCAAAAGGTTTTGAAGGTGTGAATTTGAGGGAAGGGTGAGTGCCCTTTTATAAGAGGGGTGGGGGCACCTTAGGAAAAGCTAGAAATATTATTTTATAATAAAATAATTTTCGGTTTATAATGGATCAAAAATGAATTATTTAAATGATAAGGTGGTTATGGGTCGAAAACCACTCTACAAATAGGTTTTAGACAGGTTTGGGTCACTATATTAACCTTATCTTTTATATTTAACTCTTAGTTAAATAGTTTGACATTTACCATGTCTCTTTGTATTTTTATATTATATGGTTAATATAATTACTATATACTTCCAAGATAATCCCAAGTGTTTCATTAATTATATAACTATCAGTATATAAGTCTTTTGGAAGAACCTTAGATTTTGATAAATAGAATATCAATTAATAATATAATATTTGTTTTAAAAACTCTTTTATGTCAATTTTGATAATATTTGGTATTTTGTTTTTTTATAAATACATAATAGCATTATTACTTCAAAAAAAATCATCAAACCAACCATAAAATTTCATATTACCCTATAAAATTAGTCTAATTCATAAAAAGACTCAAATTACATTTATTTGGATATTTATAATATCAAATATTTTAATATTTCATTAATTAGGTAATTACTACATCATCATTGTGCCATAAATAAATTAAATTATTTAATGTATAAAAAATATAAATAAAATATAATTATGTAGGAAATATTTTTATCTTTCTAATGAATATTTATAGTCTAATTTATATTATGTGTAACCTTATATTAAAAATGTTTTAGTTATTAAACTTTGAATTTAACACTTTTAACTCTTCTTTGAATTAAATAATAATAAATGTACTAATCTAATCCAAGTGGACCTAAAGTATCGTATTTTATTAAAAAGGTTGTTTTTGGTCTAAGTAAACTTATCCAATAGAATTAGGACATGTGTTAGGGTAATAATAATTTCATTTTTATCTTTAATTACCCAATTTACCTTTAATTGTGGTTAATAATAGTCAAAAGATACTGTTTAAAAAAAATTATTTTTATCTCATTGAACAAAATTTTACTTACTGATATCAACCATGTCTCTAGATTTTTTAAATTCAACTCACATAAGCATTAAAATTATGTTTTATGTAAATTTTCAAATGCTCCTAGGAGGTGGGTAAAAGACGGTAAAAAGTTCAATAAAATTTTTATATATCTAAAATTGTTATAAACTAACTCCAATGAATTACATCGAACTTATATAGGTATTATGTATCTATTTTTACCTAAAATAAATTTAAATAAAAAGTTGGTTTTAAACAATAACTCAATGTTTTTCACTATTCATCAGAAATTGAAAGTTTTCAGAAAAATACCAAAAATTTACCCTAAGATAATTTCGATATTCTGAATCCAAAAATGAAGTCCATTTTGAAAGATAAAATTTATAAAATTTCAAAAATTTGGTATTACTATTCATAAAGGCTAGCTTGATTGGTCGCGATGTGTTAGAATCTCGAAGTTATGTACAATGCAAGCTATTGAATTATTCAAAGGGAAACATACCATGTAAGCTTGGGGTGTTACAGAAATAAAGAACCCAGGTGTGAAAATTCTTCACACCATAATGATTTCTGCCCCTAGAAAGCCACAATAAGGTTTGATCCAAAAAAATTGATACTCCTTCAAAACTCAAGGAGATTCCCAATGAACTTCAATGGGGAGAAGAAAATAACACTACAATCAGGAAAAGTAGTTTACAAGTTGAACCCGAGAGGCCAGAATTGACTCCTCACTATATGAATTTTGCTCCAAAAGATGAAACACCTCTAGTTGATCGATAAAAAGAAAAGGAATTATCACAATACATAATCCAACCTCTCAATCCAAAAAAAAACCTTAGACATTACCAAACAAAACTCATACCACTTACCTAAAATAGAAAAATAAATCTAATCCACTTCTCAATGAATAATTCCACACCCTTTCTTAAAAAAAGAATTGGGCATGCTCCAACCCCAAATCTTACTCAAGGGAGGAACTTGAGGTTAGATAGCTCCAGACGAGACTATCCACTTCCAATCCAACACTAGAAACTAAACCAGATTATCAACATCTGGAGGCCCGAACAAACTCCCCACCATGAAAATGAACTAGAACTATTCTAATCTAGAATAAATTTCAATGAGACCTGTGGTGGGTCTCCCACCATAAGAACCAACCAGCTTAACCAACCAGCATAGAACAACACAAGAAACCTAACATGGGCTAACTTCCCTGTACAGACCAAAAACGAAATTGATTTACATGTCCTACCTTTCAAGGACAACCATACAAATATTTTCATCTAGATAGGTAAAACCACTGAAATCTTAGTGACATGATACCACCTTTCCTCCTCACAACCAAAGAAGAGCTTCCAAACCACATAATCTATGATGAGAACATGAGTCCCCCATGTATCTTTCCATCAAGTGGGACCATTCAAAATGAAATAGCCACATAAAGAGCTTAAACTATCACCTTTTCCTGCATTAGAGACTAAGCTAGACCAAGGTCCCTCACACCCAATCTGATTCCTGACTATGCACTAGCTTCAATTTGGGGACTATAGATAGATCCTTAATGTTTTATGCATCTCCTAACTCACTATCAGGCATCAAAGATCTCTGAATGGAACACTTTCTTTGGTTTCATGAGAGACCATGCAACGTTCTAGGTAGAGCAAAAGGATCACAACCTGCCATCAAATTTACATCACCTCAACATGGAACTTTAACCAAGATAGGGACCTAGAATATGCACATGAATCGTCCCTTTTCACCTCAACAAGAAACAATGGAAAAAAACACAGAAGAAACCTCCATTTGAAATGGAGGAATTCATAATTCTCAAAAGAAGAATACAATTGTATTAAAACAGAAGTTGTATAAGATTACACAACATCCAATTTTTCATTTTAAAGAGAACAAGACACTAAAAAACACCACCATATAAGACCATAACCAATAAAGAAGAATTACAAGGAAATGGACTTTTAACCGAGCCCCAAATAGCACACCAATCCTACAAATAGACACAACAGCTTCTCATGAACAGATTTGCCACACTCAATGACACAACATGATCCTAAGCCAAAGGGAAACTCATGAAAGATCATGTTTAAACTACTTAAGAATAAAAAATATTATGAAGATAGCCTTGGATATTTCAAAATCCCAAGACAAGGGAAATCCAAAGCCTCAACAGACCTGCGTGACATACCTGTGCAGTAGTATACTTTCTGTACGCCTACACGGAAGACCTGCATGGAGAACCTATGCAGAGGACCTATGCGGAAAACTTCCCTTTGAACAGGCCCCTCCATGCCTATAAATATACCCTTGGGCTCCCCATTTCAGAGACTAAAAAAATTGAAGGACTTCCTGAAGCTCCCATTGTGTAGCTCTTTCACCTAGATCCCTCCAATTGTCTCACATAGCTCTCTAAAAACACAAGAGAAGAGATAATTAGATGGGATAAGAATGGTTTGAAAGTATTTCACAATTTGAAGCTCACATAGGCTTGGTTACCCCATGTGAGGCACTTTTTAGTCACCATAAAGGCCTATGCGGCACACCTGTGCGGTACAGCTACGCTGCTTACCTACATGGGGTACCTACGCATCATACCTATGCAGGGTACTTACGTGGAAGAGTTGTGTATAAGGCCTACATATCATCTTAGGTACCCTCTTTAAGGCCACTCATGGTAGGGAATCTCCTTCCTTGGTTCCCTTATATGAAAGGAACTAAGTTGAAACCTCCACCAAAACCTCCTGACTTATTAAAACTTTGGGAAAGAAAAATCAGAGTGTCTCCTATTTGGGTTTGTATATCCACAGTCAGATGTTTCCCAAATTTCTTTCAAAATGGGGTTAAGATTCATGGAGTGTTAGTGAGTTTTTATATCCACAGTCACATGGACCTTTCTCCAAGGAAAATTTTTGGGAAGTTCCCGGTTTGGAGGATTAGGGTTTGGGTTCTGTCCTACCCTTTTCATCTCTAAGATCTAGAACCTCAGGTATCTGGTAGGGAAGGTAAGGTTCACACTTTCTCTTCCATGCAAGTAAAGGAGAAGTCTTATTACCCTATTGAGATCCACTAGGGTATCCATCCTAGTCTAAGCCCCTAAAATTTCAAGTATGAGGTTGCATTATTGATCCTCTATACTTTCTTAACCTTCACTCCTTCCTTACATTGGATCTTTATCCAATATAAAAAGAACATAGGGAGGGTTCATCGCCTCACCCTCTTTTCGGGTCAACTCGACCTCGTCCACCCTCACCACCGTAGGTGTTTCATCTTCTATCAGCAGAGGAGGAAAAGTGTGAGTGCCTTTGTTGAATCTTGGACATCCACTTGTTTCTCACACTGAGCACGACTCATGTGGGATTAGATATTTGTCATGGTCACAACATTTTTACAACTAGACTTGAACTATGAGAACTATGATCCTATTCAAACCAGGATACGTAGGAAGCCTTCTCAGTGCTCGAGATTATTGGATATCCTATTTAAGAATACAGCCATAATTCTCCTAATACGGGCACCCTCCATAGGAATAATTCCCAAATTAAACCCCCAAATCATCAAGGCATCATTTTTAGGAAGTAATCCCAAACTCATTTCTCTCCAGGTACTATACTCTCCTACGAGACTTATCAAACTACATGGTATTTGATTCCCATCCACATGAGATATGTAGGAAGCCTCCTTGAGGTTCAAACCCAACACTTCAAATCAACCCTGTTCTCCTTGGTACATATTCCCAATAGGGTCTAATCTTACTTGGAAACCCATATCCTCTCCAAGTTCCTTGGGCTGCTTCAGCATAACTCCCACACCAAACTTTAACTAAGTACATTTCGCTTAGATGTCCTTACCACATGAACATTAAATTTTATTGTCAGGTCCTCATCACATGACCTTTAAAGGTATGATGTGTCCCATTAAGTGGTACTGAAGTATGAGGGTTCTGATTCCTTTTCACAAGGATACGTAGGTAACCCATTTTATGGGTACAATACCAATATCAAAACAAACCTTCATCTCCCTGGATGACAATAGATTACAGAGTGCCCCACTGAGTGGTTTAAAAACCAGTATCATCCTAACAATGATTAAAAGAATCTCTAAAAAGTATATGAGAGGATACCATTGAGGGAGAACCTTGAATAAATACATATACCTCCATTAATAAAGAACCTCAAATATATACAGATGATTCTAAAATTTGCACTTGTTAATATGTGATTGAAAATTCCAAGGTAAACTTATGTTATACTTGGTGAATTAATAAGTATTTATGAAAATATCTTAAATTTATAAAGAGAGTCTTGGATTAGACAATAATTCCCCCAAAAGGGTTTGATGAGTCTGAACTCCAATCCTCTTGATCAATGCACGTTCTTAAGTATTGTAACATTCAAACTTAATGAACTCCTACCTTTGGAAAGAAGGTCCATTTTGGATAAAGAAATGTTGGGTGTTTCCAGTTCCATGAATAAATCCAATGGAAACTTACTAGAAGCAGTAATTCTTAAAACTAGAGGACATGTTTCAGGGAACTACAAAACAAAAATGGTGAACCTGACATGAATCCTTAACCAAGTTAATAATGTTACCCACCTATCAGGACCCTATCAATTGATAAATGAAGGCCAGAAAGAGGAATAAATCATGCATGCATCCATATAAAAGAAGTTCATTTAATGGAGTTTATTGTTGTTATCAGTTTTTTCTCAGAACTCCCTTCACTCCAAAATAGATTCCTTCAAGTTTGCACTCGTGAATGTCCAGTCCGCTGCTCAAGCTAGATCGTCATCCATCAGAAGGATGTCATCACCCACTCAACATATTTAATGTTGGGTCTCCAATGTGCTGGTAAGGGAGTACCATCATCATGGTACTATCCCAACCTTGGAGGCTGCTCAACAGGCTCTCCATGTTAACAACAACCCTCGATCGTTCGGTCAGCGACGACCAACGATCAAGAAGCAGACAATGCCAACCACCGTATTCAACCGTTTTGGGTCCTTACCTCGGAACGCAACAACCAGTTCCTCCCGTACTATAGGGAGGTAGATCAATAGGTTACTCATGGACTCAATTCAAGGATGAATGGGTCCTTCCTAAAGATTCCTACCAACAATTACTGCCAGCAGAATCGCGTGGTAGTGAACCCCCAACATGATTGTGGTGTTGCCTCTGGACGTTCAGCCCAGGTCTCTCAAACACGGGATCATAAGAAAAAATACCAGGGAAAACGTTCAATGAATAGGGAGAAGGTTCTTACATTTCTACCCTATGTAGAAGTCCATCAACCTAACTTGATGGTGAAAACGTGTGGGCACATACACCCATCCATCCTAATTCCGCTGCCTAGTAGAATTGTCTGGTAGTGACCCACCAATTCCACCAGTAAAATCCATTGGAGTACCATGAATAGGAACATACACCTATTTACAAATTATTATCTAGTCATCAGGCTCGTCTGACTTCATTTAAAGAAACCCGCCAATTAAATGTGGTAGCAACTGCTAAACAGGAACATACACCTGCTTACAGTCACCAATTCTGCCAGCATTCTTGTCTATCAGTACTGAAGGAAGTTCATCAACCTTGCTTGACTAAAAAAACCCAAAAACACATACTCCTTCCAGCATTCATAAAGCCTACCGAAAGTCTCATTTAGCAGCACCCAGAGAAGTCAGTCAGAAAGCTCCGACGACAAATCTGGGAAATACCCAACTCTCTACCCCCATACATGAGTACTGTCAATACCCATTAATAGGAAAAAGAGGAAAGGAGCAGAAACATACACCTAATCTAGATACGGAATGGACGTATATTCCCACTCTGACCACTGAAGTCACCAAACATATCTTATCAATGGTGAAAGGGCATACAAAAATTCTCACCCATATTTTGGAAGCATGCCAGGATATCATAACAAAAAATTTAGTACTACCAGAGGAACAAACAAATAAATCTGTCCCCACACCTAGGATAACACATCAACATGCCATCCCAAAGCAGATAAATACCTATGTTCTAGTCCAGGAGGTTCATGGAGAATTCTCCCCCATATCATACAGACAACTGGATCGGAAACACACACCCTTTCCAATTGGAGGTAATTGTCTCATTCTGATAACCACTACAAGGCAGGCACATACACCTACCCATGATAACCACTTCTCTCAGAAAGTGGCCCCAAATAAGTGTAATAGATCATCCAAGAAGAAATATTTCCAAACATAGTTGGAAAATCAAGAGCGAAGCTGTAATTTGACTCCTCTTAATGCTGGAGTTCTTGAAGCCCTTATACATTTATTTGTTGCAACTCAGGATCCTACCCTCTCATTACCAAATTATGGGAGTTATAATAGTAATTTTGAAGTTCTCCATCGGACACTTCATCATGAAGGATTGCTTTATGAAAATTTGGTCAATCCAGAGATCCTATCTCTGAATGAGAGCCACAACAACCCTCCATGTGGCCAGAAGACCAATGAGAAAGAGGATTTATCCCTTGCTTTAATACACCATGGTGGTCCTCCCCATGATGTAATTTATTGCGAAAGTTCTCTCCATACTAGTATTTCACATTTTCAATATAATTCTATAATTTACAAGGTAGTAGTGAGAAAGCCCTCTTATCTCAAGGTACTTGCCAACATAAGGCCAATCATGGCTGATTCCTTATCATTAATGGGTGAAATAATTTCTTAACCAGAAGATATCTTAATGGAACAGTCATTCTCTGAATCTCCAGTGGGTCATTTTTCTTCTAATAAAGTATAGGAAAAAATGATTGATTCTATTGTTTTTAATAAAACAATCAAGAAACATCCAATTTAGTTAGACCAAGTGGAGAAACCTCTAGTGAAATACGATGAAGATATGTTAAGCATGAGAAAGCAATTGGATAAAGGAGAAGTATCAGTCATGTTCTGGACTTTGTAAAATTCTCAATACAACATTCTGGAATTGATCACAGAAGATTGCATTCATGATGTCCTCCTCAACTTATGGAAGACTCTTTGTCATTTGAAAACCAAAGTATTACCATATGATGAGTATCAAAATCATGTAAAGGTAATATAAGGGTTGAAACACCAAATTGACTTGAAATATATCTCAGTTTCCTGATATCTGAAGGCTGAAAAGTAGTAGAGAACCCTTTAGTGTGCATGCCTCAATGCTCTAAAGAGGCTCCGCCAGTTAATTTATGACACCCCATTTGGTGTTTATATCAGAGGATGGGGTGCACATTGAGAATTGCATTTCACTGCACTCCAAAATCAGCAAAGCCCAACAAAATTGGTTTCATGCAATGTTATTTCCCACGACCAGCTTCAATAAATAATTTTTTATGTAATAAAATGTACGCTCAAGAACATGCCTCAACTAGATCTCATTAGTGCCAGGCCCAAAGAAAAAAAGTTGTGGAGTTACTTTTGCATGAAGCATCTTAAAATATTCATTAAGACTCTCTCTTAGATTATTTCATCCATCAAATAATTCAAATATATGAAATAACACAATGATCTTCTTAAACAGGTGATTTGAGTGGTTTTGGATAATTGTAGGGTCCTGAAAAAACCTGTAAAGGAGAATGATAATCCCCTTTAATCTGAGGGAGATTCTATCCAATTTCCCCCCAAAGAATCAGGGAAAAAGTGTGGAGAATACTCAAAGGATGGAACAAGACAAACTGGTCCATAGACCGGTCCAATGATAACGGTACGCGACCGGTTCCGCGAAGCACCCCCCTCCGCAGACTGTTGTTGTTCACGGAACAGAGGCAGGGATCCTCTGTGGGTGCCAAGATGGTCCACCGTTATGAACCGCCCCAGCTGTGAACCGCGTCAACCGGCCCAGACCGCATCATCTATCATTCACAGAATGGAGGCAGAACCCTGCACGGCCACGAAGCACTCCCCAAGCTAGTTTGGTTCCCAGGGGAGGTACGTTCAATGCCCCCTGTGAGTTGTGGATTGACCAAGTCATCAGTGAATCGGGTTTCCGGTCATGGGCCTCCTCAAAAGGTGCCGCATGACCACAGATACATCTCGTTCCCCACTCTATAAAAGGAGATCAAGGGGAAAGAGAAAAAAAAGGGGAAAAAGAGAGGGAGAGTAGGAGGAGATCGATCAGATTCAGGTGGAAGGATTTCGAAGGAAGGAGCTTAGGATCTCGCAAAACAACGAAGTTCCAATTCATGAACCAGAACAGGTATGAAGATGGACAAAAATTAAAAAGGAACCAAAAATGCATAACAACTTGGTGAACCGTGAACTTAAAATAACAAAGAAAAGAAGACCATGAACCATGGCCCCTTCGCAGATGCACTCCCCGCAGACCAGGGAGTTTATGCCGCTTTTCCGATCTGTCGCACCACGTAGCACCCTCCTACGCGGGCGAAGCCCTGACCGAAGAACCTCTGACCAGTGCCACCTTTAACTGCCACTGCTCGCATGGAACCCTCCACGTACCAACCTGGTATGCGGGCTGAACCCAAAGCCACGAACCACCTGATCGTGTTGTCAAGTGCATCAAATTAGTTGTTTAATTTTGACTAGAATTTCTGCAGTATAGCAGCAACCCTAGGTCGTCTCTCGATGGAGCCTTAAATCATTAATTTAAAAAGAGGGTTTTGATTATAAAAGTATAAGGTGAATGAGGTTTTTTAAAACTTGGGGTTTTGATGATTAAATATGAAAATAGAAAATGAAAGTGATAAAACAAGGTAGAGATTAACAGAATTAATTAAGCGTGATCAAACGGGGGTACTCTCATGATGTTTATCCTTCATCGCTTCATGATATAGGGTTATGATCTTTTAATCCCTGGTTTGTAACACTTATAACCAGAATGCTACTGAGTTTATACTAGGATACCTCCTAGGGTTCAGTCTCAAAGAAACAATGATTCACCAGACACTGCCGATGATTGGGTGAATTGGGTTTGACTTCATAACCAAAATCACCAAGACAACACACGAAGAACTCGATGCACTGTCCAGGTTTTTATGTTATTTATTTGCGATACCATTAAATAAATGTACATGGACTTTATAGTGCTTATGTGTGTTCAATTTACCAATATGAACCACACAAACACTGCAATTGAAAGGGGAAAAGAAAGTGGTGAATGGTGTGTGCAACATCACATGAATGGGTACCCCCAAACATGATCATGTGAGTTGTGCATGACATACCAGTACATAAATCAATAAAATAAGAATAGATGATGATGAAAAGAAACACATCAACTTGGAATTCAAAATATCATTCAAATATTACAAATATGAAGCTTGGGATTTACATCACGTTCCTCCCCGGGTGATCACAAGGGGTTTAAAAACCCATGGGAGAGGAAGAAGAAGAATATGTTGAAGTAGAACTTCCCATAGCCTCCAGAACTTCTTGAGATGTTGAGAAGACTCCTTGGGGACTCCAAAATGGCAGCACCTTGCCTCCTAGCCAAACTTGAAAATGGGGTGCCCAAGGTTTCTTTTTATAGCCAAAATGAGAAGTGGTTTTGGGCACCCAGATTTTGATAAACCACTTGGATAAAGGTTTTCAGCTCTTAGATAGTCGAATATCCCCTTTAACAAAATTGGAAAGTTGTAGACCGATGTCTTAGATATCACCACTGAATGTTTGGCACCATTTGGACAAATAAATCTCGAGATATTGATAAAACACAGAATGCCACTTTTGACTTTGTGCATATTCGGTGGCTTAGACAGATCAGTTCATATGGGCCCCTTTGAAGCTGAATCAGGATTGGGTTACTTGATATGAAATGTAGCCTATTAAATTTCGGATCGGACCACAAAATATCATCCCATTTCAATGCACTGATTTCATGTACTATTCAATGCATTGGATAGATGTCCATGGATCCATGCAATTTTGACCCATTTTTCTTCCACTTCATCAAGGGCCCTCCAAATCATCTCCACCTACACTGAAAAAATAAAAACAAGTAACATTTACCATTATAATATTGATTAACATTAATTAATTGATTCAAACATAAAGTAAAATTTATTATTATATTTGGAATATTTATTAAAAAACTAGTTTAAAACAGCAGTGTATGGGTGGAATAAAACAATGAATCGTGGTACGATCACACCCCCACACCTAAACATTTACACTCCTGGGAAAAGTCACATATCCAAATAAAATGATGCATATATATATATTTCCAACATCATAAAGATTTATCATTTTAGGAAATTTTAATTCACCAAAGTAATGTGATCAATGCACGAACCACACCAAGGAGTTCTTCCTAGTGAAAATGAAAAAAGATGTCTCATAAATCATATAACAATAAAATTCAAAGAGATTTATGACACCAACATGAGAAACTAATTCAAAAGTCAACAATTATAATAACTCTCTATGTGTGTGTGTGAAAACAATTCCATGCTATTCTTTCCACTTTCTATCAAATAAATATAGGTTATTTTAACATTATTCAGCTTTAAATGATTTTCACCGAACCTGTCCTACATCCTTTGCAATCATATTTCAAGACCCACTCACTTAAGCATTACCAGAAGTTAAACCGTAATCTCCCGACCTAGATATCCCCATATGTTGTACATTTCATCACTCCCCTCATTTATTATATTTTTTGAAGTTGTATTTGGAACAAATCTCACACTCTTCTCTCAAACTTTGTTTGATCTCCTCACAACACTAATTTCAATAGTTATAACATGATCAAAGGTTGACGAGGAGTGGTTTTTGACCTGCCCAAGACACAACGAATTTTTTTTTGAGGGCGTACAACAGTCAGACATTAGGTACAAACACATAGGTCAATCTGGTATAGTAATGAAACAGATCGGATAAGGAATGAACATATAGAAATATCATTTAAAGATGAAAAATATTAACCTAACATATATTTACCTTATATTAAGTAAGAAATATTCACACTTTGTGGTTTGGTGAAAAAGTTTGTGGAGATATTAGTGACACAGTTTTCCCAAAAACTACTCACACAAGGGGCATCAATCATCTCAAAGGTTTCACATATATACGACCATTTATATCATTGAAAGAAAAACAATTCACTAAAAAGAAAAGAAAATCACTCCCTGATGTTAAATTCATACAATATTCTTTTTAGCCTTCATTATGGTTTTTTTTCTTTCTCCCTTTATGGTCACCAAATCATTGAACTTTGAAATTGTTGATGGGGAAAAATGAAAATACCATAAAGAATGCTAAAAAGAGAAGAAATGAGAAAATGATGAAAATTCCTAACTAACCCAGGAATGTATCCACCCCCCACACCTAGAATGTGCAGTTTCCTCACTGAAATAATTGATAATGTGAGAAGGAAGGATAAAACTTGGGGTGTTTTATTGGTATGATGTGTCGAGAAGGTGGATTTCCTCCACTAGATTCTTCAGAAAATCCTCATAGAAGTGTTTAAGTTGCTGCCCATTGATGGTAAGTCTTCATCCACTCTGCTCATGCAAAATCTGTATTACACCAAAAGGGTAAACATTAGTAACAGTATAAGGACTGAGCCATCAGGAACAAAGCTTATCTGGGTGGAGCTTAAGCATGGAATTGTACATGAGGACCTTCTCACCAATATGGAACTTTTGCTGGTGAATCATGCTATCATTAATAGCCTTTGTCTTCTCTTTATAGATTTAGGAGTTCTCATATTCATCACGTCAAATTTCTTCCAACTCTTGAATCTAAAGCTTTCTTTTCTCACCTAGATCTGAAAGGTTCATATTACATTGTTTAGCAGCCCAATATGCACGGTGTTCTACCTCAACTGGGAGGTGACAAGACTTTCTGAACACAATTCTGTATGGTGACATTCCGGTTGGGGTTTTAAAAGCTGTACGGTATGACCAAAGTGCATCATCCAAGCACAAACTCCAATCTTTCCTATTAGGTTGTACCATTTTTTCTAAGATTCATTTAACTTCCCGATTTGATATTTATGATTGTCCATTAGTTTGGGGGTGATATGCAGTGGAGACTTTATGATAAACCCCATACTTACGAAGCAAATTTTTAATGTTGCGATTGCAAAAATGTGAACCCTGATCACTAATGATGAATCTTGGTAAACCAACCCTACTAAAAATCTAGGACCTCACAAAATCAACAACAACTTGAGAGTCATCGGTCTTGGTGGCCTTTGCTTCCACCCATTTAGATACATAGTCAATAGCAAATAAGATGTACATAGAGCCAAATGAATTTGGAAAATGCCCCATGAAGTCAATGTCCCATGCATCGAATATCTCACAAAATAATATGGGTTGTTGGGGCATTTCATTCCTCTTAGAGATATTCCCTGTGAATTGAAAATGACTACATGACTTGAAAAATATATGGGAATCCCTATACAATGTTGGAAAATATAATCTTGAGTCAAGGACCTTTGGAGCTGTACATTGAGAGCCAAAGTGGCCCCTACATGCCAAGGTGTGGCAGAAGGTCAAAACAGAGGTGAACTCATAGTCAGAGACACACCGACGAACTACTTGGTCACTAAAAATTCTCCACAAGTATGGGTCATCCCAAATGTACCATCGAGAATCATGTTTAAGTCTCTAGGATTGTGCAATGCTAAAATCAGTGGGGACCCTAGATGTTGCTAGAAAATTCACAATGTCCGCATACCAGGGGGTAAGGTCCACAACATCACAAAGGTTCTCATGGGGGAAGAATTATCCAATGGGGAGTGGTGAGTCAACATGATGGTCCAGTGGTGGGGAAATCATACTAATATGCTACCACATTTTCAACCCCCCACTTATCTCTAATCTTAAGGTCAAACTCTTGGAGGAGGAGCATCCACCGTATGAGATGGGGTTTGGCTTCAGGTTTCTTTAAGAGAAATCAAAGGGCAGCATGGTCAGAAATCACAATCACTTTTGAACCAAGAAGATATGAACGGAATTTTTCTAAGGCAAACACAATAGAAAGGAGTTATTTTTTTGTGGTTGTGTAGTTTACCTGGGTAGGGTCAAGGGTACGCGAGGCATACACAATGACATCAGGAGCCTTCTCAACCCTTTGTGATAAAACTACCCCAACTGTAAAGTTAGAGGCATCACACATAAGCTCAAAGGGGAGATACCACCTTGGTGGTTGGATGATGGGAGGTGATGTGAGACTCTTTTTTAGTGAATTGAATGAATCCTCACAATTTTTATCAGACACAAAATTAGAATCTTTTTACAATAACAGGGACAATGGAAGTGCAATCTTACTAAAGTCTTTAATGAATCGACGGTAAAAACCAGCATTACCCAAGAAAGATCGCACCCCACGAACACATTTTGGATATGGAAGGGTTGAAATTAATTCAATTTAATATTTATCAACATTAATTCCATTATTTGAAATGAAATTCCCAAGAACTATCCCCCTCTCAACCATAAAATGGCATTTCTCATAATTTAAAACAAGATCTTTTTCAATCCAGCGGAGGAGGAAAGAACCTAGGTGTTCCAAAAAATCATCAAAAGAAGATCCATATACCGTGAAATCATTCATAAAGACTTCCATACAAATCTCCAGGCACTCAGAAAAAATACTCAACATAATTCACTGAAAAGTACCAGGAGCATTACATAGACCGAATGGCATCCTTCTGTATGAAAATGTGCCGAATGGATAGGTAAATGTTGTCTTTTCTTAGTCCTCAAGGGCTATATGGATTTGGAAATAACCCAAATATCCATCAAGGAAATAATAATGGGACTTACCAGCCAATCGTTCTAACATTTGATCAATGAAAGGTAATGTAAAGTGGTCCTTCCGTGTGGCTTGATTCAGTCGATGGTAGTCAATACAGATTCGTCAACTATTTTGCACATGTGTTGGAACCAATTCATTCCTTTCATTTGACACAACTATTATTCCTATTTTTAGGCACAATTTTCACTGGGATAACCCATTTACTATCAGATATAGGATAAATGATCCCCACAGCAAGTAATTTACTGACTTCCAATTTTACCACTTCAAGGAGAGTGGGATTCAACCGGTGTTGACATTGTCTTACAGGCTTATATCCACATCATAAAAAAGTATATAGTGCATACAAATAGATGGGATAATACCGGGAATATCATCCAATGTCCATCCTATTTCCTGTTTACACTCTCTCAAAAGTTTGAGCAATTTCAATTCCTGTTGTGGAGAGAGGTTATTGGAAATAATGATGGGCAGTTAGTTAATACCCTCAGGATATGCATATTTTAAATTATAAGGAAGTGGTTTAAGTTCCAACAATGGTGGTTTCAAGATTGAGGGAGGGGATTTAGGGGGAGTGAGGTCCATTAAACTGTCTATCTTCTCATGTTTATTTTCTAAAGATAGGGAATTTATAGAAATGAGATTTGCATAATCATCAACGGTCATGGGTACCTCAGAATGAACACAGTCATAAATTAAAGAAAAAAATTTACACTTTTTAGAACCTACACAACACTCAAAACATGAATCAAAACTTAAATCATCTAAGGGTGAAGAAAACAAAAATGAATCAGAGTTTGGGTTGAGGATAGAATTGTGTGTGTGTGATCATTTGAGAGCACTTCCATCAAATAGATAGGAAGAGTGGAGTGCTCTTCAACTGGGTGTTTCATAGACTCAAGGATGTTAAAACTTACCTTTTCTCCTATGAATTCCATGGACAGTGTACCATTGTGAACATTGATGATCATCTTTGCTGTTTTGAGGAATGGCCTCCCAAGTATGGGAGGAGCTTGTCCTTGGGTTCAGGTATATTCCATCTCAAGAATGTAGAAATCAGCGGGGAAGATGAGATTTTTCACTCTAACAAGGACATCCTCAATCACTCCTTTTGGATGTGTTTTAATCCAATTGGAAATTTTCACGGCAATGCCTGTTGGTTGAAGCTCTCCAACCTTTGGAGAAGTATACATGGAGTGAGGCATTACATTAATGGAAGCACCTAAATCTAGCATAACATCAGAAAATAAGGTCTCCCCTATGGTACACGGTATCGTGAATGTGCCCGAATCCTTGAATTTGGTTGGCATTGCTGGTTGAATCAAGGCCGAGACATTCTTACCCAAGTTGACTCTCTCATTCCCCTTCAGCCTTTGTCTATGGGTGAAAAGTTCTTTAAGAAATTTGGAATAACGAGTAATTTTATTGATTGCATCCAATAAAGGAATATTAACTTGAACTTTTTTAAATGTATCCATTATCTCATTATCAATATCATTATCAAAATTTTTCATATATTTAGAGAGTATTTGTGGGAAAGGAAGAGGAATGGATTGTTCATTTGAATTATCAACGATAATTTGATTTCCATTTTTATTTTGTTATTCATTACATGAAATTTTTGAGGGTTGGGAAGGAGTGTTTTCAAGAGGGGGACATACCTGTTTCATAGAATCAGTTGAAGTAGAAGCTTCTTTACCACTATGAAGTGTAATTGAACATACATTACCTTTCTCCTTAGGATTGGCAATGGGTTGGGATGATAGTTGTCCAGAACCTTGCATCTTAAGCTCACCTATGGTGTTCGCCAATTGTCCCACTTGAGTTCGTAGGTCTTGAATTGCCCATTGTGTGGTCTGTTGGAACTGAAGGTTCTGGGATGCCATTTGCTTCACCATATCCTCTAGGATTGGTTCAGATTTGGGAGGTGGAGTATTGATTTGAGATGTTGATGGATAAGAAGGTTGTATACCTTGGCCTTGTTGATACCAATTCTACTTGGGGTAGCTTGAGTTTCCTCCCTGTCGGTATTGGGGTTATGCTTGCTACCCAGGGTTTGGATTTGGCCTGAATTGTTCTTGCTTGAAGGGAGGTGCTTGTTGGAATGGACTCCCTGGGAACACAGCTTCACAAGAGTTAGATGAATCTTGAAGTTGTGAGCACTAGTAAGAAAAATGAGTGTTATCAGAACAAATACCACAATGTAATGGAATAGAAGTAGAGTGCGAGTTACGTTGTTCTTGAGCTAATTACCTTAGAAGGGTATGCATCTCATCGATTTTAGTATATACCTTTTGTTCAAGGGCTGAATGACTTACCTCATGAACTCCTAGGGTTGGTGCAATAGCTCGTGTACCAAATTTTTGTGCATTTTGAGCCATGTTGGCTATTAAGTCACGAGATACAGAAGGAGTTTTGTCAACTAGGGCACCACCAGCTGCAACATCAATCATTCCATGATCCATGGGGATAAGTCCCTCATAGAAGTATATGATTAATAGTTTTTCACTAATCTGGTGGTGGGGGCAGCTTAAGTAAAGTCTTTTGAATCTCTCCCAATATTCATGAAGGGTCTCTCCTTGTGATTGCCTAATTCCACAGTTTTCTTTCCTAATTGATTCCGTTCAGGAGGCAGGGAAGAACTTCTCTAGAAAGAGTATTTTTAGGTCATTCCAGCCCCCAATTGTGGAAGTCAAATAGTATATCCAATCTTTGGCTACACCATCAAGGGAGAAGGGGAATGCCCTAAACTTAATTAAGTCCTCAGACACATTTTGGGGTTTCATGGTGGAGTACGCTATGTGAAATTCCTTAAGGTGTTTATGAGGGTCCTCACCGGGAAGAACATGGAATTTAGGAATAAGGTGGATGATACCTGATCTAAGATCAAAGTTGGCTGCTTCCTCGGGATATTGGATGTACACAGGTTGGTACTCCACATCAGGGGTGGTTAGTTCTTTTAAAATTCAGTTATTTTCAGCCATGTTTTCTTGGATTTGACTGGGTTCAATTTTGGATTAGTTTAGGACCACTTGAGGTTCCAAAAGGGGTTCCTAAATGTTACTTTATTGACCTTCTCTAGATGCCTTGATTTTTGTGTGAAGTGACTTTTCAATTTCAAGATCAAATTCAAGTACTGTTTCATTACCAGATCTTGTCATGCAACAATGATGTCCAGTTTGATTGATTGATTTTTTTGTAGTGTTTTTTTATTTGAGATGGATAAAAAAAACTTAAGAAGGGTGAAATAAGAATAGAATGTTATACTATATAATTAGAGAGGGAGATGGAGAAGAATATAGAGAGAGAGAGATAAAGAACACACCAAAAACAACCAAAAATAAAGACAAAACCCAAAACAAAAACAATCAAATGGGGGTGGGGTATTTAAATGAGTACTAATTAAGAAGTAAAATAAATAAATAAAATTAAATAAAGAAAAAATGATCTTGTATCCCTGGAAAAGGTTCCAAAATTTGATTGCGTTGTCGAGCGCGTCAAATTAGTTGTTTAATTTTGACTAGAATTTCTACTGTATAGCAGCAACCCTAGGTCATCTCTCGACGGAGCCTTAGATCATTAATTTAAAAAGAGGGTTTTGATTATGAAATTAGAAGGTGAATTAGGTTTTGTAAAACATGGGGTTTTGATGATTAAAGATGAAAATAGAAAATGAAAGCGATAAAACAATGTAGAGATTAACAGAATTAATTAAGCGTGATCAATCTAGGGTACTCTCATGATGTTTATCCTTCATCGCATCATGATATAGGGTTATGATATTTTAATAACTGGTTTTGAACACCTAGAACCATAATTTTACTGAGTTTATACTAGGATACCTCCTAGGGTTCAGTCAAAAACAAACAATGATTCACCAGACATCGCTGATGATTGGGTGAATTGTGTTTGACTTCATAACCGAAACTCACCAAGGAAACACACGAATAACTAGATGTGCTGTCCAGATTTGTATGTTATTTATTTTTGATACCATGACATAAATGTACATGGCATTGACAGTGCTTATGCGAGTTCAATTGACCAATATGAACCACCCAAACACTGCAATTGAAAGGGGGAAAAGAAAGTGGTGAACGGTGTGTGAAACATCACATGAATGGTTCCCCAAAACATGATCATATGAGTTGAGAATGACATACCAGTACATAAATAAATAAAATAAGAATATAGGATGATTAAAAACAACACAAAAACCTGGAATTCAAAAGATCATTCAAATATTACAAACATGAAGCTTGGGATTTACGTCACGTTCCTCCCCGAGTGATCACAAGGGGTTTAGAAACCCATGGGAGAAGAAGAATAAGAGGAAGTTGAAGTAGAACTTACCATAGCCTCCAGAACTTCTTGAGATGTTGAGAAGACTCCTTGGGGACTCCAAAATGGCAGCACCTTGCCTCCTGGCCGAACTTGCAAATGTGGTGCCTAAGGTGTATTTTTATAGCCAAAATGAGAAGTGGTTTTGGGCACCCAGATTTTGATAAACCAATTAGAGAAAGGTTTTCGGCCTTAGACAGTCGAATATCCCTTTTGAAAAAACTAGAAAGTTGTATCCCAACGTCTTAGATATCACCATATAATTTTTGGAACCATTTGGACAAATAAATCTCAAGATATTGATAAAATACAGAACGCCACTTTTGACTTTGTGCATATTTGGTGGCTTGGACAGATCAGTTCGTATGGGCCTCTTTGAAGCCGAATCAGGATTGGGTTCCTTGATATAAAATGTAGAATATTTAATTTCGGATTGTCCCAAAAAATATTAGCCCATTTAGATGCACGGATTTTTTTTACTATTCAAAATAGTGGATAGATGTCCATGGATCCATGCAATTTTGGCCCATTTTTCTTCCACTTCATCAAGGGCCCTCCAAATCATCTCCACCTACATTGAAATAATAAAAACAAGTAACATTTCCCATTCTAATATTTATTAAAATTAATTAATTGATTCAAACATAAAGTGAAATTTATTATTATATTTTGAATATTCATTACAAAACTAGTTTAAAACAGCGGTGTAAGGGTGGAATAAAATAGTGAATCGTGGTACGATCACCACCCTGGTTCGCGGGATGACCATCAGTCCGTGGACCACCTTGGTTCGCAGATAGCCTCTCCAACCACGTAGCACCTCCCTACGTGAAGGGTGCCACCACTCATACTCCTGTGTGGCCCGCCAAATCCTTCAGAGTTCCCATTCCCCGAGCTAGATAAAATCCTTCCAATCCGGCCTGATCCTCTACACCCACCTCATTGGCCCATTCATCAGCCCCGAGCTGATGCCTCCACCAAAGACACTGGACCCATGTGATGTAATCTTCAGGTGAATCAGCGTGCCATTTTGAGTTCACATACCCACGGTAAGCGAGGGCGAAGGGGTTGCTCCGACCCTTGAGCGGATTCCTGAAGCATTCCTGGGTTCACATTCCCACGGTAATGTGGGGTTCGAGACCGGGAGTCCCCTTTCTGCCCCTCCACTTGTTAGGACTGGGGAACTTCTCCCCTCCTTAGGGAGTGGTGGACTACCCATCAGAAGGAAGCACCCACGCACCTCCGTACTTCCCCACGGCCATGGCTAAGGAAGGGTGTAGTGGTGAATAGTGCTGCTCCATTCTTCTTTGGGGTCAAGTCCCTTTCCCACTGGGCTTTATCACCATGGGAATCCATCTTGGAGTAAGCCCTGACTTTCTGGGCCACCCCCATGCATAAGCCCCATCGCACTTCCCACAGACACACCTTTCACGATCTAATCATCTGGTCCCTACTACCTCTTGTTTCTCACACCGAGCATGACTCACGTGGGCTTAGAGTAAGAATCGACTATGACATCCTCTCTTGGGATGCCTCAAAGTGTAATCCTCATTCCCATTCGAACTACGTGGACTTTGATTCCCCACTACAGGGATACGTAGGAAGTCTCCAAGAGGTTCAAGCCCGATCACCATCGGACCCCCGGGACCACATTCACATCGGTTCTCTGGCACTCCCATTCAAACTACGTGGACTTTGATTCCCCACCATAGGGATACGTAGGAAGACTCAAAGAGGTTCAATCCCAACACCCGGTCAATCCGACCATCTTCACATTGGTTCACTGCACCAAACCTGGGCAGCCTAGAGCGTAATCCCCGTATCAACCTGAACTACGTGGACTTTGATCCCTGTCTCTTAGGCAGGATACATAGGAAGCCTCCCCGAGGTTCAAGACCAATAATCAGTCATTCTTACCCTTTTTACGTCAGATTACCCATACCTTGGGACACCTCGGATTGTAAGCCCCATGCCAAACCAAACTACATGAATTCTGATTCCTCTCATAGGGATACCTAGGAGGCCCATACCACAGGTTCAATCCAAATTATCAAGTCATTATCTGTCCCCCCTAGATGATAGTAAACTCTAGAGTTCCTACTTACGAGGCTTTAAACCAGTGTTGTCTCAATGAGTCCAAACTCCTCAGGGTCATTAATCCAACGAGGGATGGTAAACGTCAGGACTAAATGATTCTGAACCCCTACGTCTAGATGACCATTTCCAACCAAGAGTAATCCATGGATACTATTCTTGGGTATAAACCAAAGATTTGAGAACATATGAATATGTCTTAAATCTACAAGAGAGTCCTGGAACAAGCAACAATTCCCCCCAAAAGGGTGCGATGAGCCCAACTTCCCATCCTCTCGACCAATGTGAGTTCTTAAGCATTGCTGGTGAAACCACCCAACAAACGTCTGCCTTTGGAAAGTAGGTCCATGCATTGATGGATATGGAACTATTGGGCATTTCAAGGCAAAAACTGTGCACCTGATATGAGTGATTAAGCAGAACCCAATCTTCTCTAATCAACCATCAGGAAACACACATTTCTCCCCCATGATCCCGTCATGCGCCGCGAGACAAAAAATGGTGAAGCCGACATGAATCTTTAACCAAGAATGACAGATTTAACCTAATCCCACCCTGTTCCCTCTTTATACTCACAAGGAGGGCCAAGAAAGGTCATTAGTTATGCATGGGGTCATGAGATGCTGATATGACGGGTTTGTTGTTTGTATTTGTTAAAATATTTTACAGGTACCACCCAGAGCTCCCTTCGATCCAATGGCGTCACGAAGGAACTCATAGGCACATGCTTCCAACAATGAAATGACCAGAATTCCTCACCAATGAAGGACCCCATCACCTACTCAGCATCTTCAACGCTGGGTCTCAGATGCGTTGATCCGAGAGTACCACTTGAATGGTACTCTCCCAATGGTGGAGGCGGCCATGCATGCCCTCCAATCCGCCAAGACCTGCTAGTCGCCCACCCATCAGCGGCCGCGAAGGAAAATCCAGACGGCCCCTGTTGCTGTCTCCAACCATTTCGTGAGTCTATCCCCAGAATGATACAATGCGTACCTACCTTATCTTAGGAAGGCAGATGAGGTCGACGCTGAGGACTTCATCCCCGCTAAACGGGTGTTCCGCACCAAGGCCCCTACCGGAAGACGTCATCACGGTAATGTCGTGATTCAACATCCTCACGATAAGGAGGATGTCGCCCTGAGGATCCAGGCCCATGCTCCCCGAGCTCCGGCCCCTCGGACTGCCCGATGAGGGAAGCAAACATACAACCAGGGACCGGCCATCACCCTTGTCCCTGAGGAGGAGCTCCGCTACCCAGTCATGGAGACATATCGCGCGCAGGCACATACACCTGTACGCTCCTTCAGAGTCTCCCATCCAGACATGGTAGCATCATATGAGCAGGCACGCATCCCTATCGAGCTCCATCAAGCCCGTCGCTCACACAGGACGACACCTACCTAGCATGCACCTCTCCCTACCTAGGGTCGTGAATCCCACCAACCCGACATGGTGGCGACCCAGCGCCTGCAGGACTAGCTCCTAGAAGATGCTCTTGTCACCTACCATACTGATGTGGTGGCGATCAACAAAGCCTGCCATCCAGATGTGGCGGCAATTAATAGGCAGGCACGTCTCCCTGCTAACAAAGGCCACTGAATCGATACGGTGAGAAACCAACATATGTAGGGCCAGCTCCCTTTGGATGCAAGTAAAGTCCACCATCTTGATGTGGCGGTGAATGGAGAGATAAACCGGCATATCCCGACCCAGGGTCAGATTCATTCACCTACCCCGACATAGGAGAATTGTCAGTACCCACTGACCACCGGAGGACTGGAGAAGGATATTCCTACTCTGATACCGGAATGGGCCTTCATACCCATTCCAGCCAAAGATGTATCTCTGCATATCCTAGAAATGATGGAGGAGCAGGTATCGATCCTAGATCATATCTTGCAGACTTTCAAGAATGTGATTGCATCAGCGGCAACAGCAAGGACTCAGGCCCATGAGTCCGTCTCCCCAATTGAGGCAACTCATCTAAGAGACGAGATAGCCGCCTCAGAGCAGATCTGCATCCCTACTTCCACCCAGGAGAGTCATCAGCTATATTCCATGATACAAGGGCAACCTGATCGACCAGCTTCACTCGTTCCAACTAGGGGACACTCGTCCATCACGGTGGATGCTCCAGAGCAGGCATATATCCCTACTAAAAGTCAAGATGTTCGTCGTCATATCCCGACAGCATTAAGGGACCCAATTAGAAAGGGACCCAAAGGTGAAGGCCGTTATCAACAGTATATGGTCCCCGTTTCCCATAAGAAAGCACCCCGAATGTTCCAAAGGCTGCTGGAAAATAAAGAGCGGGTTTATGACTCCGCTCTGCTAGAAGCTGGGGTTCCCAACACCGCTAAACGCATATCGAAGGCTCAGAACCCTACCCACCCATTACCATATTATGGGAGTGTCAGTAGCAGTTGTGAAGGTCCTCCCCCTAATGTCGCTACCAGCAGCTCTAAAGGTCCTCCCCAGAGCACCTGCGGGGGCCTCCCCCACGGGCATATAACGATTGATCACAAGAGCTTCTCTTTTGATGCGAGTCACGACAGTCCTCCGCATGACCATAATATCGAGCAGCAGGAAGGCCCTACACTTGCTACGGTCCACCCTAAAGGTCCTCCCCAGGTTATACATTGCAAACACTCTCCATGTAGTGGGAACATAGATTATGATAGTAGTCCTCGCAATCATAGTCTCAACTGCGGAGGCCCTCCCCACAGTGATGTCTCATCATGACAAGAAGGCCCTCCCCTTGTTGTGGCCTACCCTGAAGGTCCTCTCCAGGGGTTACATTGCAATACCACTCTATGCAGCCAGGTATCAGATCATGGTGGTAGTCCTCGCCACCCTGATAACGGAGGTCCTCCCCACAGATACACTAAGTTACAAGAAGGACCTCCCCTCATTGTGGTACATTATGAAGGTCCTCCCTAGGGTGTACCTGCATATATTCTCCCTGCACCAGCTTAAATGGAAGTCCTCTCCATTGCAGTAGCTGTGATGGTAGTCCTCGCCACCACGACTGCCATTGTGAAGGTCCTCCCCACAGTAGCCCCAAGCAACGAGAAGGTCCTCCCCTTGTCGCAGTGTTTCTTGAAGGTTCTCCCCAAGATACACATCGAATGTCAAACCATGATGGTCATCCTCACCATGATGGTAGTTGTTGAAAAGGCCCTCCCCGTAACAACGCTACGCATCCAGAAGGTCCTCCCCTTGCTGCGACATGCCTTGGAGGTCCTCCCCAGGGTATGCACTGCAAAATTCCTCTATGCAGTGAGGTGTCAAACAGTAATGGTAGTCCTCATCATTGCGGTCGCCATTGCGAAGGTCCTCCCCACAATCACATATCCTATCGACAGGAAGGTCCTCCCCCTACCAAATCCAGCACAGAAAAGCCCTCGTACGCCGAGTCACTCATAAGGACGGGATCAAGCATATTAGATTCCTAGCTAGTCACCAATGTCACCCTTCTTCAATCAGGAGACATTACAAGGCCACATTCATCTTCTGAACCACCTCAGAATCACCCAAATGACAATTCAATACCTACCAGTCCCACTACCTCTGACCACACAATCAGTGAGCATCTTAGTTGGGCTGACTAGGTAGAGGAATCATTAGTGGAGGAGTATACCGACATGTTGCACCTAAGGAAACTAATGGCCAAGGATGATATACCAGTTATGTTTTGGCCCACGACCACCTCTCAATTCGACATACCCAGAAAGTTGTTGGAAGAATGCGTGAATGACATCTGCTACAATATATGGACAACCCTCCGCTGGATGAAATCAAGCTTCCTGCCCTACGATGGGTATGTAGACCATGTCAAGACAATAGGAGACCTCCTACGTCACATCGACCAGGAAGATCTTCCTTCGGCGCGACAACAACAACCCGAGAGGCGTAAAGGAAACATGGAGATAGCCTACCTCTGTTCGCTGCACCAGCTGCGCCGCCTCATCAGGGACACTCTGAAGGGAGTCCATATCAGAGGATGGGGAGAACATGGGGCTCTGCATTTCACTCCGCTCCGTGCCTAGAGGAACCCGTTTGGCATAATATCTTGCAATGCCATCACATCAAGACAACAATCGAGTGGTCTCCTTGTTCAGGAAAGGCGACACACCAAACCAATACGGGCCTTGAGTAAGTCCCAAAAGCGTCAGGCCTGATGGGACCAATCCATCCAAGAACTCCTAAATCAGGCCACCGAGAGCATACAACATGACTCGCTCCTAAGATAGACCAATCAGTGGTCATTGCCTACCTCCCTAGAAGGGATTGATTCATAGAAGAACTTGGCACCAAACCCAGTTCACCCCGAATGGGGGCACGCAAGATCAGGTTTGTAGCGATAACAGCAGCAACTGCCGCAATCCAGGGTCAACCTCAGCCTGCAGGGATGGGGGAATTTTTTAACAACAAATGACCTCGTAAGACCAATAAAAACGGGAAGAGACTCAATGTCCAAGGAATGGAGCCAACCCCAGCCCTCATGGATGGGGGTATTTTTACCTCCTCAACAAAAACCTACCCCACGATAATCAGTATTCTCTCGTCTTGGGAGGATAGTCAGAAGAGGAGGTTCATGCCCTATCCCATCGTTTGAATCATCATCACCTCCGAAAGTGAGGCATACCATAAGGTTGCATCAAAGAACTATCCACGTCACCCTTTGTCAAGGAGTCCAAAAGTGATCCCGGGACATGAAAGGGAAGACCAATAAAAGAAACGGGAGATCCTCTTTCTATTTGGAAGATGACATCTTCTCCACCCCGTGATATTCATCCATCAATACCATAGAGGTTAACTCGATGAGTGACACCAGATATGATGCAAATATGGATGGATCGGGATACGATGGTTTCGGTCAGGCTATGACTCACAACGAACCACCAGGTGTGCACACCCGGAACCAGAGGGCCGCCCTAAATATGGCCGCCCCTTCATTTAACCTTCCTCTGCTTACCCTGTGAGCTCCTAATAAGGATATGAAAAAAAGACTGGTTGCCCTTAACCCACCCCCTCTCTCGATAAAAACAATCCACTTACGCTCGAAGAGAGGTTCACTCGACAGGAAGAGGAGATGAAAGAATTGAAGCGACTTAATGATGAACTACTCTAGAGGAATCATATTATTGAAAGCTCTTCCCAAGAGGAGCCACATCATGGAATCCCAGTAAGTGCACCTCAAAGACCAAGGTTTTCCCCAGAAAATGAAGCATGGTCAGGTCTCCTGTCCAACGAGGCGCCCAACCCATCCAACTACCTAAATGTGGATCCGGATGAATACCAAGACTTCTCTCCACTCAGGAAGCAACCAGAGAGAGTACGTCTGAACCCTCTGAAGGTGTCACAAATGGCACATGAACCCCTGGTGCCAACCGAGATGGATTCTCAAGAAATTACGCGGGCTACACCTGCCTAGTATCGGGCCCAACCGGATGTAAACCAGGGTCTCACCAACACCATCGAGGCACTAACAGCTTGATTAGAAGCAATGGAAGGTCAACGCACTCTGATACAGCCAGAGCGGAAGCCCTACCCGGATTGGGTGAGAAACACACCACCTCCACCCAATTTTGGGATCCCTGTATTCCCTATCTTCAATGGATCCGGTGATCCGAAACAACACTTGATGCACTATGCGTCTTATTGCGACCCTATGATGGGAACTCCGAAACAACAAGAAGTAGAGAAACTCAGATGCTTTGTACGGACCTTGCAAAGATCTTCCTTCGTCTAGTATACAAGTCTGCCAGCCTAGTTAATAAAAATCTGGGAAGACATTCGGCAACAGTTCCTATTCCACTTCAGCTCAATGCTGCCCAAAACAACAGTCAGCGACCTCATGAACTGCAAGCAGAGGGAAAGCAAGAGGGTCTCAGATTTCATCACTAGATGGAAAGGTCTGACCTACTCTTTGAACAGGACAATGCCTCAAGATGAGATGTTTTCCATATGCATTGATAATCTTCGAGATGAGCTGCGAACACCACTCATACTAGTGGAGTGCACCACTAGCTTCCTCCATCTCTCAGCCATTGACCAGAGAATTGAGGACTCCCTATAGAGAACTAATCTGAAGTCCCGAATATCCTCACAGGCTCCTGCAAAGAGGTCAGCCAGAGCTGAAGCATCCTATGTCATGCTCAAACCAGCCCCTGCGCCTGCTTTACCGCTCAGGCCTCCACCAAATCGTCAAGGGCCCCCCTGTATATTAGGGGCCTCCTCCGTCTAAGCGGGAAGATCAAAGAGGATCAAAGCGGAACCAGTTTGAGGAATGAAGACACAAAGTATACTCATTCCGAGAGGACCAAGTCCGTGACTACTTCCTCACAACCATGAATTGAAACTTGCTCCGCCTCCTGGAGCCAAGGAAACCCAAAGAAGTTGGTTGCGATGACAGGCCATATTACTGTTCCTACCATCGAATGTTGGGGCACATCATTAGGGAATGCTTTGTATTCAAAGACCTCCTGCAAAGGATGGTAGACTCCAGGTAGGTCAAGCTGGGACCACCCCCAGCACATGTGACATATATTTCTACCACCGACTCCGACAAAGGGGAGGGGTGGCAGGAAGTCACCAGCAAGAAGGGGCAGAAATTTGATAACTGGATGACTCAGAAGACTATAAATCGAGCCCAGGGCATACTCTGATCTCAACTACAGCAGCCGATTTTGCCGCTAACAGCCCCTAATGCCGCAAAGTCGACAATATCGGCCTCAAAACACTCCACGAGCCGGTAATCCAGGCATAATTGAGAAGAGAGGAGATAAGCATAAGAGGAGCAGTCCGAAATGAGGCTGAAGTTAGACCTGAAACTGTCAGATTTTATGCCCCCAAACTTAGCGCCATGGGAACTGACCCACCAAACGACACCATCAAGGACAACTGACCGGGTTGACTTGTCAGAGGATAAGGAGAAAATATTTAGTTCCATAAATGTCATCCATATTATGGAATTGTTACCTGATGAAGGGTATGGTTATGGACCCGAGTTCCCGATACAAGGAGCCAGGACAAGGACTCGCAGAGGCAGGGGATACTAGGGGAGGCGCAGTCGCGGTCGAAACCAACCCTACGGCTGGACCTCAGCCCAAACCATCAATATCGCAGAAACCCATGGGAGAGCCCTTCAACAGACTCATCATGAGAAAGAATGTCCATCTACCTCCACAATCAGCCACTCTGGCCTCATTATTCTGCGGTACCCATAAGAGGATGAACAAGTGTCTAACCACCTAGTGCGTACAAACAAACCGGCCGGGCTGAATCCCCAAAATGTGGGAACACTGTTGAAATTCGACCCCGCAACCGGTCCCTCCCCGTCACATATTCCAACTCCCAAGCTTCCCGCTAAAACTCTCCTACCAATGGAGAAGCATCAGCCGCTGGAGCAGAAGTATGACATCCTTAAGCAACTGGCGTTGGTACCAGCCAAACTGTTGATCCTGGATGCCTTGAGTTTGTCAGCAGACCTCAGGGAGGCACTTATAGAATCCTTGCTTAGCCCCCAAGAGTTTCAAGCCGAGGTAGCTACTGCCGAGATTTATCGAATGAAGACTGGCCTGAATGAATGCAATGTGGTGATTTCCTTCACAGGTCAGGACGAAGATGCTGTTTTGCAAGGACATATCAAACCACTATATATGTCTGAAACTCTAAATAATGTTGAGATCCGTAAAGTCTTTATTGACAACGTATCTAGAGTTAACCTCCTTCCCCTACGAACACTCCGTAAGATGGGTTACAATGAGAATTAACTAGTACCCTCAGCTACAACTCTATTATGTTATGACAAGAGTGAACAGAAGACAATGGGACAAATTAAGGTAAAGACCAATTTTGGTGACCTTGTGGCCTACTCAGAATTCCTGGTGGTCCGGAAAAACCCAAAGTTCAATTCCCTTCTTGGAAGGTCATGGGTCCATAAGCACATGGTTGTTCCTTCATCCTACCACCAGTGTATTAAGTATTTCATCAATGGAAAAATTGGGATGTTGCATGCCGACAAGGCCCCTTTAGAGCTCTCCGAGTCACACTACATTGAAACCGGGTTTTATGAGAAAAAGAGGAAGAAGCCTTCGCTCGATGTTATTGACTAGATCCCCACTCCAAATGGTTTGTAAATGGTTCCTAATGACCCCATCAGGCATCTTGGAAGAGATTACATACTACCCATCAACCATATTGAGAGCAGGGGTTCAAGTCCAAACACACACTCAGTTGTCCTCATGACTTCAACCATAACAGCTGAGCGTAGCAGTGCGGAAATGACCACTAACCCTCAATTTGGGGATGAGTACCTGAGTGTGGACACCCATGATGCCTCTCCCTCAAACCCTCGAGAGCCCGGGATGGAAACTCTCCCCCCATCGGATCAAGAAGATGAGGATTTGGGAGAAGAAGAGGAGGAAGATCTCAGGGATGCACCTCCCGCATTTGAGGAAGGTATCTCCACCACTGTGGATGAGCTCAAGGAAATAAACCTAGGTACCAAGGAAGACCCGAGTCCCACTCTCATTAGTGCATCCATGTCCCCTGAGGAGCACGAGGTATATACCTCCTTCCTGAGGCAACACCAGGATGTCTTTTCCTGGAATTACACAGAAATTCCAGGACTCGATCCTGAAGTGGGGATGTATCACCTAGGTCTTCCAGAAGACCATCGGGGCTATAAGAAAGCCGCTAGAAGGACACACCCCTCACAAGCTTCCAAAATAAAGGCTGATGTCGATAAGATCATTAAAGCAGGCTTCATTCGGGAGGTCTAGTACCCCATCTGGTTGGCCAACATTGTCCCTGTCAAGAAAAAGAGTAGACAAATCTGCGTCTTCATTGAATTTAGAGATCTCAATCGGCATTTACCGAAAGATGACTTCCTGGTCCCGATCACCGAGTTATTAATCAATGCAATGGCTGGGTATGAGGCTCTCTCCTTCATGGATGGTTATTCTGGGTATAATCAAATCCAGATGGCCTAAGAAGACGAAGAAGCCACTGCCTTCAGAGCCCCTTAAGGAATATTCTGTTACAGGTTCATGCCCTTTGGTCTCAAGAACGCTGGCGCTACATATCAATGTGCCATGCATCGTATCTTTAAACCATTCCTTGGGAGATTCATCAAATATTATGAAGATGACTTGGTGGTCAAATCAAGACAGTGCTCAGATCACCTGACAGACCTTGAGGCCATCTTCAACAAAATTCGACAACATAGTATGAAAATGAATCCCTTGATATGTGCCTTCGGGGTTACCTTAGGGAAATTCCTTGGCTTCACCGTACCCCATTGTGGCATCAAAGTCGACCCAGAAAAGATAAAGGCTATCCTCAAATTACCACCACCCTGAAATCTCATTGAGTTGAGAGCATTCCAAGGGAATTTGGCCTATATTAGGTGGTTCATTGCCAACCTGGCAGGCAAATGTTTTCCCATTACCAAGTTAATGAAAAAGGGAGTCATGTACCAATAGATAGATGACTGCCAAGAGGCGTTCGATAGCCTAAAGAAGTACCTCTTAAGCCCACCGGTGCTCATTCCCCTGATTGAAGGAAGACCTCTCATCCTATATGTGACAGCCCTAGAGCAATCACTAGGAGCCTTCCTCGCACAAAATAATGACGCCAGCAGTGAAAACAGTCTCTATTACCTTAGTTGAACCATGATTGATACTGAGACTCGATACTCAAACATCAAGAAGAGTTTTTTGGCCTTGGTCTTTGCAGTTCAAAAGTTGTGACATTATCTGCAGCATCATGAAGTGCATTTGGTATCACGTAGTAACCCACTCAAGAACATCCTCAGCCACCCAATGCTGACTGGGCGCCTATCCCGATGGGCAGTCATCCTCTAATAGTTTGACATCCTATTTGTGCCTTAGAAATCCATCAAAGGCCAGGAATTATCAGATTTTCTGGTAGAGCACCCCTCAATAGGGACTACCATACCGGACATTGAGCTACCTGATGAAGAAATCTTCGTGGTTCAAGAAGATATCCCAACATGGGAAATGTACTTTGACAGCGCATCCCAAAGCCCGATAGGGAAAAGGTTGGAGGATCCCAAATTTATCATGGTGGGATTAGGGATAATACTCATGTCCCCAAAAAGGGCAGTATTAACATATTCCTTCCTCTTGTTATAAGGATGTATGAAGAATGAAGCGGAGTATCAAGCCCTCATTGCAGGCCTGGAGCATGAACTCCAGGCACAAGTACAACACCTTAAGGTAAAAGGTGACTCAGAACTGGTCATCAAGCAAGTCAATGGTGACTATGCTATTAAAATGGAGGAGTGGATTCCCCTATTTGACCATGTCCAAGGGTTAATGGAGAAATTCTCTAAAGAACCAACATTAAACTATATTTCCTAATCTCAGAATGATCTGGCCAACGCATTAGCTAATGTACCACAAACCTAACCGACCCAGACCAGGATGAAACAATTATCAGCATTGCTCATCATTGAATGGTCTTGACATCTATCCAGACTAAGACAGAAGAAATCCACGAAGTCAGTCCTATCCTTGAACCATATGATCCTGCCACTGGCTGGATGACCCTAATTGAAAACTACCTCGAAAAGGGAGAACTCCCATCAAACAGGGCTGAACGAGAGCAAATACAGAGAAGGGAAATCAACTTTGTCCCATATGGCGGCACAGGTCAGTAAGAGGTCCTCTACAAACGAGGCCTCGACGGAGTCCTCCTTAGATGCATTGATGGAGAAGAAACCTTTGTCATCATGACTGAAGTGAATCCATGGGTATATGGAGAACACCATCCAGGGTCTAAGCTTTCCAATCAGGTTAAAAGGCTTGGGTACTATTGTCCCACCGTGGCATGGGATTGCGAGTGCTTCACCGCAAAATTCCACTCATTCCAAATTCATGCCAACTTCATACACCAACCTCCGGAGTTACTTCATCAGGCCAAGTACTCCTGGACATTTTCTGTATGGGGAATGGACTTCATGGGACTATATCCTCCCACCACAGCCAAACAACTGAAGTATATCCTCACAGCAACCGACTTCTTTTCCAAATGGGCAGAAGCTGTACCCCTTAAGAATTCGGGGCAAGAAACATTTTTAGCTTTGTGAAAACCAATATCATCACAAGATTTGGTGTCCCTAATAACATACTGATGGATAACGACACCAAATTCTGCTCTGCTGAATTGGAGAAACTGTACCAAGAATACGGTATCAAGGCAAACCACTCATCCCGCTACCACACAGCAGCCAACTGACAGATAGAAGCTTTAAATAAGAACCTGCCCAACATTCTCCAGAAAATGGTGGACAAAGACAAGAATTCATGGCTGGATAAACTCATCCATGCATTTTGGGCTTATCTAACCACAATCTGCACCGCTACTTGGGATACTCCATACTCATTAGTATATGGAATAGAAGCAGTCCTGCCCATTGAGCTCCAATTACCCTCAATCCGTGTTGCCATTTGTGATTGATTATCCAATGATGAGCAATCAGAAAAATGGATAGGTGAATTGGAACAGCTGGATGAGAAGTGGTTGCACACTTTTCACTATCTAGAGGTATATCAAAACTGGATTGCACGAGCCTTCAATAAAAAGGTTTTTCTTCGGTCTTTCTTGGAAGGAGAATTGGTGTTGGTCCTTCGGACCCCAATGATACATGGAAAGAAACCTCCAAAGCTGGAGCCCAAATGGGAGGGACCATATGTTATACAGAAGTTCTACTCCAATAGAGCATATGACCTAATCTCTATGGACAGGCAGTTCACCGCCGCTCCTACAAATGCGAGATTCCTGAAGAAGTATTTCGCATAGTAACTAAAATCAGTTATCATCCGAGCTGTAGGAAGTTAAACTACCAAGCACCCAATGGTCCAAAATCTATGACCTTAAACTAAGAGCATTTCTTCCTCACCACATGACATTAAACTGCATGGATTTTAGAGAACTATATACGACTTGATTCCTAACTTCACAGGATACGCAGCGATGCTAGGGTTCCCCATCCTGGACTAGCCACCCCCAAATAAAAGTTAAAAATGCCCCCTCCGCCCGTGTATGGACCAGCCCTGCACGGGGTGTATTCCTCATCCTTGCCGCATGACATTAAACTGCACGGATAAGGATAAAAGAAAAAAATTCCCCTTCTCCCTCATGTACAGACTAAACCTACACGGGTTGTATTGTCTTTCATAGAACTACGTGAGGCTTGATTCCTTCCCTCGTAGGATACGTAGTGACGCCATAATTCCACACCCTGGCCCAACCACCTCAAATGAAGCCAAAAATACCCCTTCCCCCATACGGACCAGACCTGCACGAGGTGTATCCCCCAAAAGAACTATGTGAGGCTCGATTCCTTCCCTCACGGGATATGTAGTGATGCCAGGGTTCCCCATCCTAGCCAAGCCATTTAAAAAAAATGATCTCTCCCCCCATGTATGGAACAGACCTGCACGAGGTGTATTCTTCATCCTCACTACACGACGTTAAACTGTACGGACTTCAGATAACTATGTATGGATTTATTGCTGCCCTCACAGGGTATGTAGCGATGCCAAGATCCTCTATCCTGTCCCAGCCACTCCCAAATGGAGTAAAATTAAAAAAATTTCCCCTTCCCCCATGTATGGACCAACCCTGTATGGGGTGTACTTCTTTCAAAGAACCTCATCCGGCTTGATTCCTACCCTTGAAGGATACGTAGTGATTCCAGGATCCCCCATCCTAGCCTATCCATCCCCAAAGAAGATTTAAAAAAATGCCCTTTACCCCGTATATAGACCTGACCTGCACGGGGTGTATTCCTCATCCTTACCGCACGACGTTAAACTGAACGGATAAGAAAGATCGAAAAATGCCCTCTTCCCCCATGTATGGACCAGACCTGCATGGGGTGTATTATCTTTCAAATAACTATGTATGACTTGATTCATGCCCATGTAGGATATGCAGCGATGCCAGGATCCCTCGTCCTGGCCTAGCCATCCCCAAAGAAGATTTAAAAGTGCCCCTTTCCCCCGTGTATAGACCAGACCTACACGGGGTGTATTCCAAAGAGAACTACCTGTGGCTTGATTCCTTCCCTAGTAGGATACGTAGTGACGCCGCGATCTTATCTCCCAGCCAAACCACCGAGAAAAGAAAAGACTGGTATATATACCTCTCATCCTCACAGTATGAAGTTAAAACTGCAAGGACCTCGTCCTCACCAAACAATGTTAAAACTACACGAACTTTGTCCTCACTGCACGATGTTAAAACTGCACGGACCTCATCCTCACTTCATGAAGTTAAAAATTCATGGATTTCTTCCTCACCACATGATGTTAAAACTGCACAGACTTCGTCCTCACCGCATGACGTTAAAACTGCACGGACTTTGCTGTCACCGCACAACGTTAAAATTGCACAGACCTCGTCCTCACTGCACGACGTCAAAACTGCATGGACTTCATCATGACCCACCCAAAATATATGGAGAAATGAGATAGAAATACTCCTTGCGCATTGGGATACATCCTCTCCATACATCAGACTCCACGACCCGGATAATTATGGATCTTCATAACCATTCACGACCATCAGAAGTGGAAAGTTATCGACCCTTGGACACCTTTGCATTACTATGCATACCATGCCCTCAGCGATTCTGCATATTGATAGCCCCCCTGGCCTGTCTACCAAAGGCAAGATTTCCTTAGGCGATACTCTTCCTATCTCCGTACGCTTACTGACCTCAAAGCCCCCATATCATATCTCTCGATCCAGAAATTTATGGCATAGTGGTTTACAAGTTCATCCCCCTTTCACATCCAAATGTTGCTAGGGTATCCCTACCTGGTTAGCCTATGTATCTGCCTGTGGCTCACACAACGACCTACATCTACGAACATCAAGCCAAGTCTAGGCTACTTTGACTCAATGGACAATTGCGGTGAAGATGTTTCTTGTATGCTTGAACACCATTATCCCCGCATGCTGAACTCTGTACTGTGAGCAATCTCGTATTTTCATAATCATTCATGGCCATCGAAAGTGGAAAGTCATTGACTCAAGGACACATTTTTATGACTATGCATACCATGCCCACAGCGGCTCTACATATTGATATCCCCTGGCCCGTCTACCAAAGGCAAGATTTCCTCGAGCGGTACTCTTCTTAGCTCCGTACACTTACCGGCCTTAGATCCCCCACACCACATCTCCTGATCTGAGAAACCTCAGAGTTGCAGTTTACAAACTTCATCCCCTCACACCTATTTAGAGTATATCAGAGCATGGTAACTCAGTTATCCTTCAAGTGACTGTAGCAATATTCACCCAATGGTCTGAGATCTATGACCACTAATCTAGGAGTACTTCATCCTTACCGCATGACGTTAAACTGCATGGAGTGAAGGTACCCCTCGTGCACAAGATAAATCAGAATAGGGAGCTCTCTAAGCTTTAATAGCATCCAGGTCCGAATATGTCCGAAATGCCCAGATATTTTCTTACCAAATGATAGAATTCATGGCCCAGACAATCGTGGATCCCCATAACTGTTCACGACCATCGAAAGTAGAAAGTCATCAACTCGTGGACACCTTTGCATGACTATGCATACCATGCCCTCAGCGGATCTTCATATTGATAGCCTTTGTCCCATCTTCCAAAGGCAAGATTTTCTCAGCTGATACTCTTCCTAGCCCCGTATGCTTACCGACCTCAGAGCCCCCATATCATTTCTCTTGATCTGAGAAGCCCCAAAATCACAATTTACACCAATCAACCCCTCTCCACATCTTGGGCATGCCTAGATGTTCAATCCCAATTACATTCTGATCAAGAGCAGCCTTTACAACTACATCCTTACCGCATGACGATTAAAACTGCACAGAACATGTCTTTGCTTCTTGGCGAGAAACTGCAAAGACCCAGCATTAAGCATCCAGATAAATTCCTCCAATTGTAAGCATTTTCACAGATTTAAAAATTCTCCCTTATCCTCACTGCATGACGTTAAAATGCACAACATCTTCAAAAATTATTCCCGTCCTTACCGCATGACATTAAAACTGCACGAAGGCCATTCTTACCGCATGACGTTAAACTGCACAAAATTTAAAATGCCCCCTGTCCTCACTGCATGACGTTAAAACTACACAGAATCGGCAAAAATTCCCCCTGTCCTCACTGCACAATGTTAAAACTACACAGCATCAGCAAAAAATCCCCTATCCTTGCTGCATGATGTTAAATTGCACAACATCCTTTAATAACACTCCTCGTCTTTACCGCATGACGTTAAACTGCACGGAAGCTGTCCTTGCCGCATGATGTTAAACTGCATGGTCAAACCTGTCATGGGTTCAGTAAGGAATAGAGGATTTTCTCTATCCCTCAGTGCACGGGTCAGACCTGCACAAACCACCGTCTCACACCAGCATGAGAATGAATTACTTCACTCATTCTTGAGAAATTTATCCTAGATGTTTCTCCCGTATCCAGGAACCCTCTCCTCATAAATCACACTTTGTACCCAGAAAGGGCCGAACCCTTGTAAACCACCCCTGGTGGTCCTGAATCTCAAACTTCCTTGAAGTTGCCCGACTATCATGAGAATTCGATCATTGACCTAAGGACACCTTTGCATGACTATGCATACCATGCCCTCAGCAGCTCTGCATATTGATTGCCCCTGGATCGTCTACCAAAGGTAAGATTTCCTTAGGCAATGATTCTCTCCATACACCTCTTGGCCTTTGAGCCCCCATATCCATCCCGGGATTTGAAAACCTTCTGAGTAGTAGTTTACCAACCACTTTCATAACCATGCCTGAATATAGTGGAACATCTCTGACAAGATTACCGAGAACCAGGAGAAGCCATTCCACTTTGAAGAATGTCCCGGCTACATGACTTTAAACTACGCTAAACCCCAATCATCCTCTGCTCTAACTAAATGCGTAGGACAGGGACCCTGAGTCCACAATCCTGATTAATATAGATGTTCTCAAACACTTTCAGACATCAAATACCCTTTCTAAACCACCCCTGGCGGTTTTCATGATTCTCCAAGCCACCCATGGTGGTTTCCATAAGCCAAGCCTTCATGAAGTCCTTAGGCCATCAGAAATGGAGAGTCACTAACTTAAGGACACCTCTGCACAACTATACATACCATGCCCTCAGTGGCTCTGCATATTGATCTCACCTGGCCCGTCTACCAAAGGCAAGATTTCCTTAGGCGATGATCTTCCTACCTCTGCACGCCGATACAGCTCCCATGCCTTGATACATGCCCTACATGTCGTTCAAATCTAAACATGCTCCCCCACTTGTGTCTGAAGGATATCAGGACATCTTTTAATC
This sequence comes from Viscum album, assembly GCA_963277665.1. Taxonomy (NCBI): domain Eukaryota; kingdom Viridiplantae; phylum Streptophyta; class Magnoliopsida; order Santalales; family Viscaceae; genus Viscum; species Viscum album. Next base: position 77,038 of record CAUJRU010002058.1, read on the forward strand.
AACCAAACCTCATTGAGGCCCTCACCGCACCATGTCTGGTCAAATTTGTTCGACCTAAAGCATCATTAATGATAGTCTTGTCAGCGGGACTTTAAACCGCTCACAAAAAGAGGCACAAAGCCCATTAGGTCGAAAACCCGAAAAGGGTGACCTAAGAAAAAGTCGGGCCATATCTGCTGGGTCAACACCAAATGGGCCCAGGAAAAATTAGGGTATTAAAAGAAAAGACAAAAAGTTTGTGGGGTTTTTCTGTAAAGCCCTAGAAATAGTCAAACTATGCTCTCTAGATCCCATGGTCCAGGAAAAAGTTAGAGTTTGTTTCTATTTTCCTGAATTATGATTAATTTTGATTCAGTGAGTTGTTATTTACCCAATAATTGTTCCAGTAAAAATCAAATTTTACAGTAAGGAAAGATTGAAATAGATTGTATTCCATTTGAAAAAAAGGGAGGACGTCCACAAATTGGGGCCTCTCCCTCACAACAACGAAGGGGGGGGGGGGTAAGAAAAACAGAGTGTACAGGAATGTCTCTGACAGTCATAAAGGAGCCTGACGCGCACTCTCCATCATATTGACAACCGTGCGGAGAAGGTTGTTGCAAGTCTGCTTCAGCACGACTTTCTCCCTGGCCTCAACTTCAGCCACCGAATGCGTATGATTTAATGTCGTTTGGAGGTCATTGATCCTTTTCCTGGTGGCTTCAAGGTTACCAGTCGGAGTTGACAACTGATCCCTCAGCATCGCTTCCCGATCTTCGCATTCGCATAACTCGGTAGATAGGGCGGTAGCCTGATATTGAGAGCCCGCCTCTTGTGCTATCACCTTATGCAGCTTCATCATGGCCTCCTCAAGGGATCAGGTCCCGCAATGAGAGGTAGCGATGTGATAAGGTTTGTGTTCACTAGCGGAAACTTCCCCATGGGCAATGACAACCTGGAAAGCCAGAAAATGAAACTGCTGATAGTCAAAGCCACCTGACCCCAAACCCAAGAAGAGTTGTTGGCGAGATTTAGTTTTAGATTCCATCTTAGCCAAAGGAGTTTCGGCAACAATCTCACAAATAAATGGCCAGGCCCACCTGCGCACTTCTTGGTGGTCCACCATGACCCGAGGATCTTTGGTATCCTCGCTAGGTAGCACGGGAACAAATTCTGGCATTGCGATCAGTGCAGACATGTGCACTCTAGAAGATGGTTCTAAAGCTAGAAGGTCTGAAGCTTCTAACCCCGGTTCGGGAATGGGAATCAAGTTGCTAAGTCCGGTATCGGCCAGAAAAACTTCAAGAATTGTCTCTCTAGGACCCGAAGCCACAAGTTCATCCTCATCCACATCCAAGAGGGTGGGGTCCGTCTGAACTCCGACCGCAGAGGGGCTGGGAGAGGAAAATCCCCTGAGTTGATTTGAACGATGAGCCATCAGTTGGTCCTCCCTCAGAGCTGATGAGGAAGGTGCGGTAGGCACGACAGCCGTAATGACACCTAATTTGGGAACCTTCTGGACATCGTTCCCCAGGATCCCATCGGGATAATGTTTTACACACATTCTTGCATACTCCAAGGATAGGATGGCAGCCACTCCTATGCCAGGAAAGGGAATGCTTGTGTCAGATCCCTTCTGCATCAGCATCAACCACCATTGACGGAGAGTGGGCGGGTGCAGTCCTCGAGCCTAAGGATGGGGAAGGGAAACTTGGAGTTGCATACACCCAAACTGGCGGAAAAAACGATGGGGGGCATACAAATCACACAGAGAAACCCTGTCAATCCACATGGAGAGAAACCCATCCTATTTTGAAATCACGTAAGAACACTCCTCCAGGCTCCCCCTATGTTTTTCAACCATGACACCAGAAGGGGTGGGGTTGGGAGCAAAAGAAAACTAGGATAAGTCACCTAGAAGCTGGCTGACTTCATTAGAACCGAGGGACTTCAAGAGAACCCCAGCTATATCGAGTAGGGTAGGCCGAAAGGTAGGAATCGGGATGACTGTGTTATGACGATACTCATAACAGTGTCAATGATCTGCTACCCAACCGTATAAGAATTGAAATGGCCCACTCAGATAGTAGGGTGACCCGGCCTCCTGTATCTGGCTTAGTAGTTCGTAAATACGAGCCAAAGTGGGCACGACCAAATTCACCGGGCGTCCCTCTGCCAACTCAACTTCCATCATCAAGGTGAAATCCTTGATGCCTGGGTTGATATCTCGAGAAGGTAATAGACACCCGCTCAAAAACATAGCAAATAGACCTACCAGCCTGAGCATAGGCGGCACACTGGGGCGCACCTCGTAACCCCATGAAAGGTAGTCGCCCGCCTCTAGAACCACCCAGTAGGATCTTGGGATGGTTTGTGATTATTGAGAAGGATGAGTCTTGGGGCGCTTGATCTTTGGCACAGAACCAGTGGTGTTCAGAAATAACCCTATCCAAGCGCTATAGGGAATAAGAGAGTGGGCACGCAAAGCCTGGCCCAGTGAACAGTCCGCCATAACCAGCCGATCCCTCGCCAATGAAGGCACTTGTTCGACGTCATCCCATGCGTTAGGAGTGGGAAGAAACTCATCAAACATATCACCAATTATCGGAATCCCTCCCAATTGGTATATGTCCTACAAACTAATGCCAACTTCAACATGGGCAAGGTGGAAAGTATTAGTGCTTAAACACCAGCGACTGAGCAGGTCAGGCAGGATCAAAGATGGCGGGTAAACAGCGAACTGGGAGGCCCACACTGTGGAGTACAGATTGACTGCTTCCAGTGACTCGGGAGATTCTTAGCAATGATGATGGGCCCAGAAGTCCTAGGACCATTCATTTGAGAAAATCCCACCAGACCGAAGATCCCACCTAGGAATTCACCCCGTGTCAGGATCCACTCGAGCAAAGTTGATAATAGAGGGGTAATTCTTGAATACAGCTTCTTGATAGAAGTCTTGAGTGCACTGATCACTTTGGGTCCAAACAGAGCCTCTCAAAATGAAAGTGTCTTTCGGATCAGAATCAGAGATCATCTCCCCCAATGAGGTAAGGTTCGCCTGAATTCACTCTGGTGATGCTTCCAAGCAAGGAGACTGAAGACCTGAGAAAGTAGGGGGATATGGACGTCATCTTGAAGAACAATTCCATAAAGCGAAAGTCAATTTGATAGTGGATAACCCAGGAGCTCAGGAGAGAGAAAGTCCTTCAAGACACCATCGTCAGGAATGATGGATCGACTAGGGTCCTCTTTGATGCTCTCCGCTCTACGAATCAAGCTAGACGTCTCTCTAAGCCAATTGAGAGAGGCTCAAAAGCAGGCCTGGGTGTAGGGCAAGGGGGAACCATGTTTTCTCCCTGCATTATAAAACTAGGAAAATTGTTAGTCTGGAATAATAAAATCTAGACCAAAAATACCAAGCATATAGCAAAGGAGTTAAGAAGCCTTTATGATGAGGTCCACAAGAAGTCCTCAAAATGTGGTTCATGATGACTAAATCCCACAAACCAACCCTACGTGGAAGAGGTCCGTGGTACTCTGGCCCACAGAGCGTTGGCCAGAAAACTGTGAACCAAGTTGCTCTGTGGAATCTCAATCCTGGATTTAAATAGTTAGGTTCGAAAGACTTCAGAAATTTTCAAAGTCTAGAAGATTTTAGTTCGTGAACCATCAAAACCGCAGAGCGAGTTCCTACACAGCCCTTCATGACTTACTTTCTAATTAGTTAAAAGTATTAGTTCGTGGCTGAGAGATTGGCCCGTGGGTGAAGTACGACACGAACGAGGAATGGTTCGCAGAAGTGGCAGCTGGTTCGCGGATGAGGCATTTCGTGAAGGAATGAGCACACGGAGAAAAAAGGTGAGAGAGCTCTGGTTTCACAAAGAATCAATACAAAGGAAGGGCCCCCATATTTATAGGCTTGGTCCTCTACCGGGTCCACTCCCCTACCGCAAACCATCCAAGTTTTAGGACCACTCTACATCGGAATGGCCTCCTCTTCGTTCCAATTGGACCCCATTCCGATGGGGGACATTTGTCGGGTCCTGAAAAAATCCTCAAAGGAGAATGAGTGTAAGAACCTTGTTTTTGGCTAAAAATGACTTTTTAATATTCTTGATATTATTCCAGAGTAGTGACCTCAGACGGCGTGCGATTCCTAGCCCCGGAGTGGCCGAAATTAAATTTTCAGTGCGTTCACACTGGGAACGCCAAATAAATGAGATAACTCCTAAATGGTGATTTGGATAAGAGATTCGAGTGTACCGATGGGTCCGGAATGGGGTGTTTACCCTAGGAACAACATAAAACTTTTCGTCGCATGACGTTTGGACCCCTCCCCCGCTTCCAGAACGTTAAACGGATAATTAAATTAATTAATTAATTCGTTTAATGTTGGAACTCAAGTATATATTAAACGGTGGCTAGGATTGGAAAACCGAGGGCACCGTTGAGTTCAGAGTGTGCTGTTTACCCTAGGAGGGGTATAAGTTTTGCGTGCGTGGGTCGTTAGTGAAAAATGGCCCCAGGGGCGTTTTCGTAATTTGGTGGATTTGGGCGTTCAGGATTATAAATTTTGAATGGGGCCTCAGATCAAAATTCTGAGACCTCCTTTGTGCTCGGAATGTGGTGTTTACCCTAGGGGAGGCTTAACCTCGACCTCGTCGAGCGTTTCAGATACAGGTGAATTTGGGAGTTTTAAATTAATTAAGTTTTTCTAATTAATTTTCTTTATTTAACCCTAACCCACCCCTCTCCTTCCCATTTCTTTCCCCCTGGAGAAACCCCATCCTATCCTCTCTTCCTCTTCCTCATCATCCCTCCCAATCAATTTGGAACCAGCGGCAGCAAGGAGCGGATCGACGACGAAGCACCGGGAAAATCCCAACAAGGTAGGATTGCACGTTTATTTTAAACTCCCGCACCTCCTATGGATTCATAATTTTGCTTCGAATTGCTGCTTGATTTTTGATCGAAGCCCATGTATGCGTAGTAAGTTTTCTAAGCTCTTTTATTCATGTTTCGGTTTTAATTTTGGAGTTCTGAGGCGTCCGCAGTTGCTGGTCGATGTCCGGGGTGTTTTGGAGTTTTTACCGGCAGTTTTGGGGTTCCAGCGGTTCAGCAAGGCGGACCGGCAAGCGGCAGCGGCGGTCAACGCGAACTCCGGGTGGCGACGGGTATTTAGGATGAGGCGGCGCTAGTCGGATGAGCTAGGGCGTGTGGTCGGGACTCGCGGACGGCGAGAGGAGGCCGGCGGAGGCGGCACGCGGCGTCCCTTCGGCAGCAGGCGGCGACACTGGGGAGCAAGACCCGCGCTCTGCGGGTCTTTGGTTGACGCGACGCGGACAAGGGGAGACCTGCCAGGGCACCCGGTCCGTTCGGAAAACTGGACCCATGTAGGGGTCCGGTGATTTGGAGGTGGGCCACGTCCAGTGGGCCGCGGCGAATCGAACCGGACCCACGGCTGGGCCGCGAGCCGGTGGTCTGAAGTGGGTCGGCCGAGGTGGACCAGACCAGTTAGGCCCCCTGCGTTCGGGGGGCCGTAACTTCCAAACGGGGTGTCCGTTTGATGCACCGTCTGTGGCGGTGGAACTGTATCGATGAGACAGAATTTTTGAAATGGTTTTGGTAATTTTTAGTTCCCAAAACGAGGGGCCTCGGTGGCACGACGTGTCTTTAAGTGGGTGAGTGTTTTTCCCGAGATTCTTGTTTTGGGCGGCGCGGACACATCCGATGTCCATTTTGTATGCCGTCAGTGGCGTTGGGACTCTGGCATTGAGGCGGAGCTTTACAGTGAGGTTTCGGGCATTGAGGCTGGAGTTGAGGCGTGGGCCCCACGGCCCGTCTTTGAGCTGCGAGCAGCATTTAACGACTTTCTCACCGGGCATCCATTCGGGGCATTTGAGCAGTCGATGTTGGGTATTTTTCTGAGGGCATCGCAATGGAGTAGTCTGTCCACTCTAATTCCGCACAATGGTGCGGGCCCCACGAGGGTCGTTTGGGCATCGACTGTGATTTTCCATCTCTATCACAGGGCAACCATTTTGGACAAGTGAATAGTCCATCTTGTGTACTTTTTCGAGAGGATAGAAATGGTGTGATCCGTTGGCAGCGCTTCAGGACCGGGGTGTGGGTCCCGCATGGTACCGCTCGTGCGCGGTAAGCCGGAATGTACCTTTTTCTCTGGATATCCGTTGCACTCAAGTAAGCAGTCAATTTGACATGATTTTCCGAGAGCATTGAGATGACGCCATTCGCCTGAACTTTTTCGGGATTTTGGGGTGGGCCCCACCTGGGTTGGTTACAGTGAATAGTAACTTTTTCACCATTTGACCGTTTCGGGCGAGTAAGTAGTCTATCTCGTGTGTTTTTCTATGGGGATTACAATGGTGTAATCTGTTCAGGCGAGCAGAGCCTCTTACATGATCTTATTAAATGTGGAAATGTGAAGGTGCCTCGGGGGCGGTTCTTCTACTGGGTTTATAGCGGACCCTTGGAGTGTGATTGCGTTCACTCCCGTGTGAGTGAAGTAATGCTTGAATAGATGTGGTTGGCCATGCCCCAATCGTTGAGGCAGTAAGTTGGAGATGTTACGTCATGCCTTCGCATTGACGTTGGGTGCCGTGTGCACGATAGCCCTTGGGCTGAAAATGAGGTATACTCTGGGAGTATATGGGAGCGCTTGGAGGTATGTGTGGTTTGTACCTGAGACTATTTGTACGCTTGGTTAGAGTTTGACTTGGGGCCACACGTCGTGTGGGCCCCATGTGCGTTCCGTGTTCTGCTTTGCGTACCTTTGACCTCTCACGACGTAGAGGGTCCCTCGGTTCTCGTTTGTTGACTAGCGGGATTGAGTTTTTCCCCTAGCTCCGTGCTCGATGGTTTAGATCAGCAGGGTTGAGTGGTTTCCCCTGGTCTTGTTCTGGAGTTAGATGGTTGCGCGATACCCACTCCGTGTTCGGTTGGCCAGTGTTGTACCATTCAGTAGAGATTACTAGAGAAGTTCTGGGTTTACCCTCCTGCGGGGCTGGGCAATGGGCAACTCATCGACTTCTCAGGGTTTACCCTCTAGCAGAGACTAGGCAGTGGGTCACCCGATGAATCTTGAGGGTCTACCCTCCAGCAGGGCTGGGCAGTGGGTCACCCATCGTCTTGTTTCAGGTCAACCCTCTAGCAGGGCTGGGCAATGGGTCTCTTGTCGACTTGTTCAGGGTTTACCCTCTAGCAGAGACTAGGCAGTGGGTCACCCGACGACTCTTGAGGGTCTACCCTCCAGCAGGGCTGTGCAGTGGGTCGCCCGTCGTCTTGTTTCAGGTCTACCCTCCAGCAAGGCTGGGTAGTGGGTCTCCTGTTGACTTGTTTAGGGTTTACCCTCTAGTAGAGACTAGGTAGTGGGTCACCCGATGACTCTTGAAGGTCTACCCTCCAGCAGGGCTGGGCAGTGGGTCGCCCGTCGTCTTGTTCTGGGTTTACCCTCCAGCAGGGCTGGGCAGTGGGTCACCCGTCGACTTCTTCCAGGTCTACCCTCCAACAAGGCTAGGTAGTGGGTCGCCTGACGACTTATTCTAGGTCTACCCTCTAGAAAGGCTGGGCAGTGGGTCGCCTGACAACTTATTCCAGGTTTACCCTCCAGCAGGGCTAGGCAGTGGGTCACCCGATATCCTATTATGAATTACCCTCCAGCAGGGCTGGGCAGTGGGACACCCGTTGATATTCCAGACTCAGTCCTTTCTACTAGGCTAGTCTGTGGCTTTACTCTATGATTACCGGAGCGGGACCCTTGGTTGTACGGGTCAATGATGGAACAACCTTGTCTTTGAGGAGACGTCTCGACTGCGGGGCAGTGGCGAGGCATGGTTTGACTTAACCCGGAACTCTCAAGTACGAGGGGAGATTTCCCCCACCGAGACGCATCCTTGTGAAGAGACCTAAAACCGTGCAGGCAAGTTAGTGCCACCCAAAGCGGATAGTGTCGAGGTGCGGTGGTTTGAGACCCTTGACTTGTAGTTCAGGGCAGACGTGCGGGACGCTAGGCATCGATGTTGTTTACTTCTAGGACTGTTGGTGACTCACTTCCTTGGGCTGAGCTACGGGATGGAGATCCTCTTACGAGCTTGTTCGGGCTTCTTGTTGAGCATATATATTTTTATATACCTTGTTCTAGTACCCACTTCTTGGGTTTGGTTACTCTCCCTCTAGGAAAGGCGAAGACGCACGGGGTATGCCACATGCTTTCCGTGTCTAGCTTCTTGTGGTTGGACGAGTCTACTCTCCTGCTATAGGTAGCAAAGACTCGAAGAGAAGTTCATCTTCTCACCGTTTCTAGCTCCTTGCATTTGGACGAGTCTACTTACTACCTCTTGTTGGGTTGAGTTGTACTCTTTACTGCACTTTCGATTGCACTCATTTACTTTTCCTGTTCGCTCTATTGCTCACCCTTCGACACCTCCTTTGTTGCTCCCTCAAGCCTTTGGGGTATCCTACTGAGTATTTTTATACTCACCCTTGCTTGGTCTTTTCCCGCACTTGGTGTGCCCTTGCAGACGACAGACTGGTTGGTTGTGACTTCAGTGGAGCATAGTAGTTCAGGAGCTTGGACCACATGCGGTGGTCATAGTTGGGTTCCAGGTGGGGGACCATTCTAGCTATTTTTCTTTTGTTCACATGTTTCTGGGTTGTGGCACTTTTCTGGTTGGGTGCGTGTCTTTCCCTTTTTCCTTTTTAGTTTACTTTCAGTACTTTCTTTGTACTTTTAGAGGTCGATGCACATTGTGGTATATGTATAGCAGTTTCCCTTTTCTTTACTTGTCTTTTCTTTTACTCTTCACTTTTTCATTGAGTGTACTGCGTGTGGGTGTGTACAAGTACTTAGGCAAATGCCTCCCCGAGTTGTTGTGCCTTCGGTGCTGGTCTCCAGCCCCTGACCTATGTAGGCGGGCTTGGGGTAGTTGCGGCTCGAGCCTGGGTAGAGTCGGGTCTTGAAAAAGTTGTATCAGAGGTGGTTTGTTCCTTGGGACAGTGTTTGAACATCCCTAAAATAAAAGGAATTGGTTGGGATTTAGGGCAACAGTGTTAACGTGTCTCGAGAGCAGCTCTCAGGCCACGTATCCATTCACCAGGACCATGATAACCCACTTGTTGACTCAGCATGTTGAGACACTTGTTGCAGGGAAATTGTTTTGTGCATCACATAGGACTGAGTCTTGACTGTCCTTCTTGAGTCAGCTCCCCATCATTGTTGTTATTGGTATATACATATATTCTCATTTAATCACGTCAATCCTTGATAATATTTAGGATGTCTCCATGAAGACATCCATCCAAGATACCCTCTTTGGTTCATGATGACGACCCTGTGAGATACGAGGCCACAGTCCAGGACCCATCATGCGAGCCCCTTTCTCCGGGAGGGCCAATAGCAGCACCCCCACCTGTTGAGCAGCAGACAGCTTCAGTAGAGCAGGCGGGGCTTGAGCGCAGGTTGAGTGCGCTCCGTGAGTTCTATCAGTAGATACTGCTGAGGTTCAGTGGTGAGCCAGACCCTCAGGTAGAAGAGGGTTGGCTAGGGACATTGGTTCCCCTTTTCAGGCTTGTGCAGACACTGACAGATCAAAGAGTGGCCTTGTCAGCCAATCCTTTTCGTGGAGCAGCTTGGCATTGGTGGAGTCTAGTGACTCAGTTTCTTAGCGAGTCATCCCTTTCGTGGGGCGGCTTTCAGTTGTTGTTCAGTGAGGAGTTTTTCCCCTCCTTCTTGTGATCGATTCATATTTAGAAGATCCTTTAGTTTCAGCAGGGAGGGATGATAGTGGCCGAGTACGCGGGTAGTTTTGCAGACCGTGCATGCTTTTACCCCGACTTGGTCCACGATGATAACTTCCGAGCGCGGAAGTTCAAGCAGGGTCTCCGTAGAGTTATTATTGATGCCATAATACCCTTGGGAATTTACACATATGTCGGGGTGATAGAGAAGGAATTGGTGACAGAGAGCTTCCTGTCACGTTCTAGAGTTGGTGGTGGCACCAGACACATTGGAGCCGAGACGTCAGCCACAACTAGCGGGCGTCGGCAAACAGAACCTCGACGCAGGTGGATTTCTGACAACCGGACTCAGGGGTGTGGTTGTAAACCACAGTGGTACTAAAGGGTACTAGTGCGGCCCGGAGAGAGTCGATGTTATGCTTGCGACGAGCGAGGTCACCTGGCACGGGACTACCTGACCCGACATGTAGAGAGCTTCAGGCAGGCAGCAGGTGCACCACCACAACGGAGGCAGCGCCGTGATCGGAGTAGTACCTAGAGAGTTGGTGCTAGTAGAGGAGCGGGAGGAACTGGTAGTGGAGGACGACCTTATGAGGTCTTCCCATCACCACTAGGCTGTCCACGTCAGGCTCCAAGAGCTAACAGTTGGGACCGCAGACAACCACGAGCTTTGTATGTCTACAATCCTACAGAGAATGAGGTGATAAGAGGTATTCTCTATAGCTCTTCTACTTCTTTCAGTAGAATTGATAGACTCTATGTGTGGAATGATTTCCTACCTGCTCTTTGCTTGAGGTGTTACCGGGGTGGTGCGGGGCGTCGGTGTAACCCTGTGTTGGTATGATAAAAGGCGTGGGACCTTTTTCTTTAGTCGATGGTGATGACTCCATCGCTTTCTGAGCATGTAAGATAGTCTTGGTTGTGGGACATCGACTGTGAAATCTTGCGTGACCAGATATCCTTAGGTGTTTCACCATATGGATGTTCTGAAGGAGGGAATCACCAGGACTTGTTCCTGGTGCAGGTAGTGATTCAAGTCATGTCATGTGACGTAGGGGTTCGGTCAGGGAGGAGAGCTACCCCCGAGAGCCTTTGGGCCATTTAAGATCGTGCAAAGAGATGGCGAGGTTCCCTACCACCTTGCCCTAACCCCAAAGTCTGAAGTGGGTGCACGACGTCTCCCACATTCCTCACCTGAGAAGACGTGTGGGTGCTTATATGCACATTAGCGGAGAGGGAAGATCTCGCATGAACAGATCAAATCCTTTGGTCTGTGTGTGGTGATGCAGAACTGTGCAAGAGTTCTTTTGGGTACGGGAGAGCTAGGTGCGGGCTTAATACCCTGAGTCGTTTCCTGGTTTTGCTTTTTGGGGACAAAAATCTTGAAGGATAGAATGATATAAGAACCCTATTTTTGGATACAAAGGACTTTGGAATATTCTTGATATTATTCCAGAGTAGCGACCTCAGACGGCATGCGATTCCGAGCCCCGGAGTGGCCGGAATTAAATTTTTCAGTGCGTTCACACTGGGCATACCAAATAAATGGGATAACTCTTAAATGGTGATCCAGATCAAATATCCAAGTGTACGGATGGGTCCAGAATGGGGTGTTTACCCTAGGAACAACATAAAATTTGTCAGCGCAGGACGTTTGAACCCCTCGCCCGCTTTCGTAACGTTAAACGGATAATTAAATTAATTAATTTATTCGTTTAATGTTGAAACACAAGTATCTCTTAAACGGTTGATCGGATTGGAAAACCGAGGGCACCATTGAGTTCGGAGCATGTCGTTTACCCGCGGAGGGGTATAAGTTTTGCGGGCGCGGGCCATCAGTGAAAAATGGCCCCAGGGGCGTTTTCGTAATTTGGTGTCTTTGGGCGTTTAGTTTTATAACTTTTAAAAGGGGCCTCAGATCAAAATTCCGAGACCGCTGTTGTAATTTTAAGGTGGTGTTTACCCTAGGGGAGGCTTAACCTCGACCTTGACGAGTGTTTCAGATATGAGTGAATTTGGGAGATTTAAGTTAATTAAGTTTTTTCTAATTATTTTTCTTTATTTAACCCTAACCCACCCCTCTCCTTCCCATTTCATTCCCTTGAAAAAACCCCTCCTCTCCTCTCCCCCTCCTCCTCATCCTCCCTCCCAATAAAGGTGGAAGCAGCGGCAGCAAGGAGCAGATTGATGACGAAGCACCGGGCAAAGCCCAACAAGGTAGGATTGCGTGTTTATTTTAAACTCCCTCACCTCCTTTGGATTCATAATTTTTCCTCGAATTGTAGCCTGATTTTCGATCGAATCCCATGCATTCATAGTATGTTTTTTAAGATCTCTGACGCATGTTTCGGTTTTAATTTTTGAGTTCCGAGGAGTCCGCGGTTGCCAGTCAAAGTCCGGGGTGTTTTGGAGTTTTTCCCGGTAGTTTTGGGGTTCCAGCGGTTCGGCACGGTGGATAGGCAAGCGGCAGTGGTGGTCGGCGTGAAATCCGAGCGATGGAGGGTCTTCAGGCTGAGGCGACACTGGCTGGATGAGCTAGGGCATGCGGTCAAGACTCGCAGACGGTGAGAGGAGGCCGGCGGAGGCGGCACGCGGTGTCCCTTCGGCAGCAGGCGGCGACACCGGGGAGCAAGACCCGCGCTCCGTGGGTATTTGGTTGATGTGGCGCAGACAAGGGGAGATCGGCTAGGGCGGCCGGTCCGTTCGGAAAACTGGACCCAAGGAGGGGTCTGGTGCTTTGGAGGCGGGCTGTGGCCAGTGGGCCACAACGAACCAGACCGGACCCGCGGTTGGGCCGCGAGCCGGTGGTCTGAAGTGGGCCGGCTGAGGTGGACCGGACCAGTTAGCCCCCCTGCGTTCAGGGGGACATAAATTCCAAACGGCGTGTCCGTTTGACACTCCGTCTGCGGCGGTGGAACCGTATCGAAGAGACGGATTTTTTGAGATGGTTTAGGGAATTTTTAATTCTTGAAACAAGGGGCCTCAGTGGCACGACGTGTCCTTAATTGGGCGAGTGTTTTCCCGGGATTCTTGTTTTGGGCGGCGCTGACACATCTGGCGTCCATTTTGTGCACCGTCAGTGGCATTGGGACTCTGGTGCCAAGGCGGAGCTTTCCAAGGAGGTTTCGGGCGTTGAGGCCAGAGTTGAGGTGTGAGCCCCATGACCCGTCTTTGAGCTGCGAGCAGCATATAACGAATTTCTCACCAGGCATCCGTTCAGGGCATGAGAGCAGTCGATGTTGGGTGTTTTTCTGAGGGCATCGCAGTGGCGCAGTCTATCCACTCTAATTCCGCATGATTGTGCGGCCCCTATGAGGGCCGTTTGGGTGTCGACAGTGATTTTCCATCTCTATCACCAGGCAACCGTTTTGGACAAGTGAATAGTCCATCTTGTGTAATTATTTGTGAGGATCGCAACGGTGCGATCTGTTGGCAGTGCTTCGGGACCGCGGTGCGGGTCCCGCATGGTACCACTCATGCGTGGTAAGCCGAAATGTACCTTTTTCTCTGGATGTCCGTTGCACTCAAGTAAGCAGTCAATTTGACGTGCCTTTCTGAGAGCATTGCGATGGCATAGTTTTCCCAACCTTTTTCGGGATTTTGGGGTGGGCCCCACCCATGTTGGTTTTGTGAATAATACCTTTTTCACCGGTTGACCTTTTCAGGTGAGTAAGTAGTCTATCTCGCGTGTTTTTTCACGGGGATTACAACGGTGTAATCTGTTCAGGCAAGCGGAGCCTCTTACGTGATCTTATTAAATGTGTAAATGTGAAGGTGCCCTAGGGGCGATTCTTCTACTGTGTTTGTAGTGGACCCTTAGCATGTGATCACATGCACTCCCGTGTGAGTGAAGTAATGCTTGAATAGAAGTGGTTGGTCGTGCCCCAGTCGTTGAGGCGGCAAGTTAGAGATGTTACGTCACACCTTCGCGTTGACGTTGGGTGCCATGTGCACGATAGCCCTTGGGCTGAAAATGAGGTATACTCTGAGAGTATACGGGAGCGCTTGGAGGTACGTGTGGTTTGTACCTGAGACTGTTTGTACGCTTGGTTGGGGTTTGACTTGGGGCCACATGTCATGTGGGACCTATGTGCGTGCCGTGTTCTGATTTGTGTACCTTTGACCTCTCGTGACGTAGAGGGTCCCTCGGTTCTTGTTTGTTGACTAGCGGGGTTGAGTTTTCCCCCCAGATCTGTGCTTGATGGTTTAGATCAGTAGGGTTGAGTGGTTTCCCCTGGTCTTGTTTCGGAGTCAGATGGTTGCGCGATACCGACTCCCTATTCTGTTGGCCAGTGTTGTACCATTCAGTAGAGATATCCAGAGCAGTTCTGGGTTTACCCTCCAGTGGGTCTGGGAAGTGGGTTACTCATCGACTTCTCAGGGTTTACCCTCTAGCAGATACTAGGTAGTGGGTCACCCGACGACTCTTGAGGGTTTACCCTCTAGCAGGGCTGGGCAGTGGGTCACCCGTCGTCTTGTATCAGGTCTACCCTCCAGCAGGGCTGGGCAGTGGGTCGCCTGTCGACTTGTTTAGGGTTTACCCTCTAGCAGAGATTAGGCAGTGGGTCACCCGACGACTCTTGAGGGTCTACCCTCCAGCAGGGCTGGGCAGTGCGTCACCCGTCGTCTTTTTTCAGGTCTACCCTCCAGCTAGGCTGGGCAGTGGGTTGCCTGTCGACTTGTTCAGGGTTTACCCTCTAGTAGAGACTAGGAAGTGGGTCACCCGACGACTCTTGAGCATCTACCCTCCAGTGGGGCTGGGCAGTGTGTTGCCTGTCGTCTTGTTCCGGGTTTACCCTCTAGCAGGGCTGGGCAGTGGGTCACCCGTCGACTTCTTCTAGGTCTACCCTCCAGCAAGGCTGGGCAGTGGGTCGCCTGACGAATTATTCCAGGTCTACCCTCCAGCAAGGCTGGGCAGTGGGTCTCCTAATGACTTATTCCAGGTTTACCCTCTAGCAGGGCTGGGCAGTGGGTCGCCTGATGATGTATTATGGTTTACCCTCCCCCAGGTCTAGGAAGTGGGTCACCCGATATCATATTATGAATTACCCTCCAGCAGGGCTGGGCAGTGGGACACCCATTGATATTCCAGAGTCATTCCTTACTACTAGGCTAGTCTGTGGCTTTCCTCCATGATTACTGGAGTAGGTCCCTTGGTTGTACGGGTCAGTGATGGAACAACCTTGTCTTTGAGGAGACCTCTCGACTGCGGAGTAGTGACGAGGCGTGGTTTGACTAAACCTGAAACTCTCAAGTACGAGGGGCACTTTCCCCACCGAGACACATCCTTGTGATGAGACCTAAAACTGTATGGGCGGGTCAGTTCTACCCAAAGCAGATAGTTTCAAGGTGCGGTGGTTTGAGCCCCTTGACTTGTAGTTTGGGGCAGACGTGCGGGATTCTAGGCATCGATGGTGTTTAGTTCTGGGACTCTTGGTGACTCACTTCCTTGGGCTGAGCTACGGGATGGAGATCCCCTTACGAGCTTGTTCGGGCTTCTTTTTGAGCATATATATTTGTATATACCTTGTTCTAGTACCCACTTCTTGGGTTTGGTTACTCTCCCTCCAGGAAAGGTGAAGACATGGGGGGTATGCCACGTGCTTTCCGTATCTAGCTTCTCGTGGTTGGACGAGTCTACTCTCCTACTATAGGTAGCGAAGACTTGACGAGAAGTTCATCTTCTCACCATTTCCATATCCTTGCATTTGGACGATTCTACTTCCTACCACTTGTTGGGTTGAGTTGTACTCTTTACTGCACTTTCGGTTGCACTCATTTACTTTTCCTGTTCGCTCTACTACTCACCCTTCGGTACCTCTTTTGTTGCTCCCTCGAGCCTTCAGGGTATCCTACTGAGTATTTTTATACTCACCCTTGTTTGGTCTTTGCCTGAACTTGGTGTTCCCTTGCAGAAGATAGACAGGTTGGTCGTGACTTCAGTGGAGCATAGGAGTTCGGGATCTTGGACCGTGTGCGGTGGTCGTAGTCGGGTTTCAGGTGGGGGACCCTTCCAGCTGTTTTTCTTTTGTTCACCTGTTGCCGGGTTGTGTCACTTTTCTGGTTGGGCGCGTGTCTTTCTCTTTTTCCTTTTAAGTTTACTTTCAGCACTTGCTTTGTACTTTTAGAGGTCTATGCACATTTTGGTATATATATAGCGGTTTCCATTTTCTTTACTTGCATTTTCTTTTACTCTACACTTTTGTATTGAGTGTGCTGCATGTGGGTGTGTACAAGTACTTAGGCAAAGGCCTCCCCAAGTTTTTGTGCCTTCGGTGCCGGTCGCCAGCCCCTGGCCTATGGAGGCGGGCTTGGGGTAGTTGCGGCTCGATCCCGGGTAGGGTCGGGTTGTGACAATGAGAATCCCCTTTAATTCGAGGGATATTCTATTTAATTTCGCCCCAAAGAATTGGGGAAAAAGTGTGTAGAATAATCAAAGTATGCCACAAGCTGAACCTGTCTGCAGACCGGTCCAATGATAACGGTACACAGCCGGTTCTGCGAAGCACCCCCCTCCGTGGACTGCTGTCATTCGCATTACGGAGGCGGGGATCCTCTGCGGGCGCCAAGCCGGTCCACCGTCACAAACCGCCCCTGCTGTGAACCGTGTCAACTCGCCCAGACCACATCCGCTGTCATTCGCGGAATGGAGGCGGATCCCTACGTGGCCGCGAAGCACTCCCCGAGGTAGTTTGGTTCGTGGGGGAGGTGCGTTCAATGCCCCCCGCGAGTTGCGGATTGACCAAGTCATCCATGAACTGGGTTTCTGGTCATGGGTCTTTGAAAAATATGCCGCATGACCACAGATACAAATTCTTCCCCACTCTATAAAAGGAGATTGAGGGGGAAGAGAAAAAAAGAGGGGAACAAGAGAGGGAGATCAGGAGGAGATTGATCAGATTCGGGAGGAAGGATTTCGAAGGAAGGAGCTTAGGATTTTGCAAAACAATGAAGTTCCAATTTGTGAACCAGAACATGTTTGAAGCTGGACACGAATTAATAAGGAACCAAAAACGCATAACAACTTGGTGAACCACAAACTTAAAATAACAAAGAAAAGAAGACCGCAAACCATGGCCCCTTCGCGGATGCACTCCCAAAGGAACAAGGAGTTTATGCCCCTTTTTCGATCTGTCGCACCTCATAGCACCCTCCTACGTGGGCGAAGCCCTGACCGATGAACCTCCAACCGGCACCGCCTTCGGTCGCTGCTGCTCGCATGGACCCCTCCACGTACCAACCTGGTACGCAGGCCGAAACCGAAGCCACGAACCACCCTGGTTCGTGGAATACCCATCAGTCCGTGGACCACCCTAGTTCGTGGAGGGCCTCTCCAGCTGCGTAGCACCTCCATACACGAAGGGCGCCACCACTCATACACCTGTGTGGCCTACCAAATCCTTCGGAGTTCCCATTCCCCAATACAGATAAAATCCTTCCAATCCGGCCTGATCCTCCACATCCCCCTCATTGTCCCATTCATCGGCCCCGAGCTGAGGCCTCCACTAAATCCACCAAACCCCCGTTATGTAAAATTCAGGCCCATCAGTGTGCCATTTTGAGTTCACATACCCATGGTAAGCAAGGGGGAAGGGGTTGATCCGACCCTTGAGCGGATTCTAGAAGTATTCATGGGTTCACATTCCCATGGTAATGTGGGGTCTGAGCCTGGGAGACCCCTTTTTTCCCCTCCACTTGTTAGGACTAGGGCACTTCTCCCCTCCTCTAGGAGTGGTGGACTACCCATCAGAAGGAATCACCCATGCACCTTCGTACTTCCCCGCGACCATGGCCAAGGAAGGGCGTAGTGGGGAAGGGTGTTGCTCCGTTATTCTTTGGGGTCAAGTCCCTTTACTGTTGGGATTTATCACCAGGGGCATCCATCTCAGAGTATGTCCGGACTTTTTGGGCCACCCCCACGCTTAAGCCCCATCGCACTTCCCATGGACGCACCTTTCGTGACATGATCGTCTGATCCCTGCTCCCTCTTGTTTCTCACACTGAGCATGAATCACGTGGGCTTAGAGTAAGCATCAACCATGAAATCCTCCCCAGGGTTTCCTTAGAGTGTAATCCCCATGCCCATTCGAACTACGTGGAATTTGATTCCCCACCACAGGGATACGTAGGAAGCCTCCAAGAGGTTCAAGCCCGATCACCATCAGACCCCCGGGTCCACATTCACGTCGGTTCTATGGCACTCCCATTCGAACTACATGGACTTTAATTCCCCACCACAGGGATATATAGAAATCCTCCAAGAGGTTCAAGCCCAACACCCGGTCGATCCGACCATCTTCACGTCGGTTCACTGCACTAACCCTAGGCAGCCTAGAGCGTAAGCCCCGTGTCAACCCGAACTACGTGGACTTTGATCCCTGTCTCCTAGGCAGGGTACGTAGGAAGCCTTCTCAAGGTTCAAGCCCAAGAATCGGTCATTCTAACCCCCTTTATGTCAGCTTACCCATACCTTGGGCCGCCTTGGATTGTAATCCCTATTCCAAACCAAACTACGTGAATTCTAATTCCTCTCACAGGGATACGTAGGAGGCCTATACCATGGGTTCGATCCAAATTCTCAAGTCATTATCTATCCCCCCTGGATGACAGTAAAATCTAGAGTGCCTGGTTATGAGGCTTTAAACCAGTGACGTCTCAATGAGTCCAGACTCCTAGGGGTCATTAATCCAACGAGGGATGGTAAACCTCAGGACTAAATGATTTCGAACCCCTGCGTCCAGATGACATTTCCAACTAGGAGTAATACATGGATACTATGTTTGGGTATAAACCAAAGATTCACGAACATATGAATACATATTAAATCTATAAAAGAGTCTCGAAATAGGCAATAATTCCCCCCAAAAGGGTGTGATGAGCCCGACTTCCCATCCATTGGACCAATGTGAGTTCTTAAGCATCGCTGTTCAAACCACCCAGCGAATGCCTGTCTTTGGAAATAAGGTCCACACATTGCTGGATATGGAACCGTTGGGAATTTTGAGGCGAAAACGGTGCACCCAATATGAGTTATTAAGCAGAACCCAATCTTCTCTAATCAGCTATCGGGCATCGCATGTTTCTCCCCCACGATCCTGTTGTGTGCCGCAAGACTATAATGCACCTAGCAAATGTATGAACCAAAATTATTAAAATTAAAAGAGTAGTTGCACAAATCTCAGCCATAGAAGTTCAAGAGCCACCCCAGCATGTAGGGATGGGGGCTTGGTTAATTCAACCTTTGAATTCAATAAAAA